>OMNV01000768.1:0-12256 GCA_900303265.1 Brotula barbata
TTCCGCAAGAGCTCCCCTGGGCTAAGAGGCAATTATGCAGTAGTGTGGCATAATATTTCATTCTCTTCACTCCGTGGTGATGCTGGCTAACAGCTTCATACGGCCCAAGAGGACAGGAAGTTTCTGCTAACAACTTCATATGAGTGGAGGAAAGGGGAGAAAGAGTTCTCAAGGGCACGGTGCTGCTTGGGATTCAGGTCTGGTTCAGGTACACGGAGAATTAAAGAGCGCCATCGCATTCCAGTTTACGTCAGGTGGCGTTTTATTTATATCATCAAAGCAAAACCGCATTCATGTATGCGCGGGATTCACGATTCTGACAAATGCATTTAAAACGGACTATATGGACTGCATATAAACCGGAGGGAAACGTTCTGGGGAGGAGGAAAGGGAGGATGGATCGCGGCGTGGCTCGACATAAAAGAATAGATTGCCCACGGTGAAATTAATTCTGCCTGCACTTGTTTACAGCTGTCGGCAAATAAGCTCTCCGACATGAACGCAGGATGAAACGACGTTAGGATTGGCTCTGGCGTGCGAGGTTCAGTGTCACAACGCTAACAGGCGTGACACCAGAGGTATTTGACAGGTTATACGTGTCCCTAAGGAGCAATCAGATAAAATAATTGCCTGAAAAACAAAACATTTTTAATAAGTCTTATGCAGAAATGAGTAGCGTGCGTATGATTTTTGTAAGTAAGAGTTAGATTGTTTTTCCCTTTAAAATAAGGCATTTGTTAAAATTTTGGACTGTCTCTCCAATACTGAATTCCCAAATTCATCTGTTTTTGAAAGACCGAGCGTCGTTTTTAGTATTTTGAGGCAGAACACAGAGAAAACAGTGTTTCCCTTCACCTCGGCTCTAACAGAGCAGACATTTGCAGCCCCAGGCAAGGCTGTTTATAACTGCTGTGTGACTTTACTGTACATAAAGAGGATACACTGTGTGCTTTTGCAGGTGCTCGAGGTCCAACTCCCCCTCCCCACCCCCCTCCTATTTCATCTGTCTTTCCTTTATTGCTCGCTGTCATCGCCATTCACCACATGTACAATGTGCTGCGCGAAAGAGACTCCTACTGGATCTCTCACACACACACACACACAGACACACACACACAACTTTGCCACCTGCGTATCATTAGTGATGCGCACAATAGATTTGAAATAAATACCGTAAGTGAGAAAGTCTGTTGTGTAGGTGGTGACTTCTCACTTTGTTGTGTGTTTGTGGGAGCCCATTTATTCTGCTTTGCCATTAGCAGCCCCGGGAACGTATTAAGTGTCCGACTGCTTTTCTCATTCAGGTAATGTTATTGCTTCTTCTTTCACCTAATGAGGCTTGAATGTGTGAAATTATATTCTTCTTTAACCATATCAGTTGATAATATTTGTGGAATATCGTGGCACATTCATCACGCTGGTATCAAATGCTGGTTTTTTTTTTTGGCCCATCAAGCGTTGCTGTGTGATGTCGTTCCTTCATGTACGCGTTGCTACATTCTTTCTACGACGCCAAACGGGTTGTTTTTTGTTTTGTTTTTGATTCCACAAACTTACCGTTAACCACAAACTCCTGTCTTCGCAGAGATTCGATCTGGTGGGCGAGCGCCTAAGGACGGAGCGGTGAGGCAGCTACCTCTGTATGACACGCCGTACGAGCCGGCGGAGAACGGGGGCGACTCGGACCCCGAGCGCCTACGCTGCCCCAGAGAAAGCCGACTGCCGCAAGACGACGAGCGACCCCCAGAGGAGTACGACCAGCCCTGGGAATGGAAGAAAGAGAGGATTTCCAAAGCTTTCGCAGGTACGACAGCCACGTCAGAAACAGATTAGAATGAACTTTATTGTGCCCAGTGGGACGTTATTGTTAACAACCTGAACACGTCATGTGACACGCTGAGTACAACTCCGCATAGAATAAAAGGCTTTTACCTCTGGCTGTCCTCCTCCTCCTCCTTCTCGCCCTCTCACTTCTCCGCCTTCTGAACGGCATAATGCAAAACCATTTTATTGTCACACTTGAGCCTCACGCACACAGAGATTTGGCAAAATATTTCCTACCAAAATAAGAGCCCAACAATGCTTCTGGTATCAGTGATGGAATTCGTCGGTTTGGAGCACATTCCCTTTCACTTTCCCAATTCACACAACGGGCATATTGCCAGATCCCGGAGCATTACCTCAGACAAAACCACGTGTGTCAGTCGACTCAAATATTAACACAACTTGTAGCGCTTTGTGTCGTTTGTTGCTCTGGGACGCAGACATTTTTTGTGTGATAGAACCAAATCCCACCGTAGAGCTAACAGCTTTTACACCAATATTCTCTAATCTCTGTGTGACAGAAGCATTGTAGCGTACTTCAATCATGTTTAACCCCTTAAACGCTGATACATTCATCAAGTTCACTTTAAGTCAAACAGTTCAGGGTTATTTATTGGACTTTGGTTCAATTGAATGGGCCTTTTCAATTCAGTAACCCATTAATAATACAGTATACAAAGGGTGGAATGATAAATCGTTTTCACACCGGCATCCCAATATAATTTACAAATCACAAAATATAACATAATTATAGTTATAAAGATGGACACTTTGATGGTGAGCCCAGAGTTTAAGAGGTTGAATGATTTTTAAGTGGAATCTGCCTCCCGCTGATGGTAAAAGACTAAAACAGTTCATCCGGAGATGCAAACGCGCGTTAGGGTGACTGCTTTGCAGCGATGGTTGGAATATTTTGGATTCCTATCCTTTAACACAATCCAATGCAACATCTCTTTTCCGTCGAACTAACTAGATTTCTGTTTTTCCAGCTCTAACAAATGTGATTATGGCTTCTGTGGGTTTCTGAGGTTTCCGCTGCTGCTACAAACTCTGACAGCGCTCTGCAAAAGCATCCCTCTTAATTGATTTGTTGCAGGTGGCCGCTCTGCCGTGTGCCGTTTCCATCCGCCCGCTGCCTATTTAAACTAAGCGGGCACCTTTGCTGTTCAGTGTGGGCATGATTGGTTGCGGAGATGCATGTAGGTGAAGGGATGACATCTGTGGTACGAGGCCCTCAGCATGGCTAACACAGCCATAACACTGAACAGGGCTGTTCCTGGAAAGAATATGGCTTTGGAATACAATAACACAGCGAAAAGTCCTCAAACACAAAGCCTCTCACTCATTTGTATGAAGAATATAATTCAACAACCCTTGATTCTATTTTTCACCCCCAGTTTTTCTCTTTATATTTTTTCTTTTTTATCCTTGAACAGCTCTGCTTTGTTATGACTGCATTAGCTACGAGGGTTCTGTAAGTGGCACTGGATCAGATCCCCACAGAAGAAAGGACTGCACTTCTAAATCCCTCACAGGTACCACTGGAGATGGGGCTCGGGAGGGTGGATTGTCTCGTGTCTCTTTTTCTGTGTAACTGTGTTAAAGCTTGACCTTGATTCTTAAACTTAATTGGATCTTGTGGAATAAGTTTCAGCTTTATTCCCTGACTTAATACTCCAGACAGGTTAAAAATGTGTTAAAAACCACTGTTAAAAAAAGTAAGGGGAATATATGTATGTTGTATACATACATATATTAACTACATGTGCTAAATATAGAACGTTGTGAATGTGACCTCATATTCCACGTAATGCCAACATGAGTAAATAATCCTTAAATAAATACGTAGCTTTATTGAGCTGATAGAAATAAAGAAAAAAGGAGTTTTGTATGATACATAATTCATTGAATGAACGCACTGTTGGTGTGTGTGTGTGTGTGTGTGTGTGTGTGTGTTTGAGACTGTTTTTGCTGTGGTAGGAGAGGGTTCAGTGTGTTTTCTAAAGCATCTGATAAGACAGCATTACTTTTTTCAAGATGATTTTTGAACATTTCTGCCTTATTATGATAGGTAGAGAGACAAACAGGAAGTACAGGGCACGACATGCAAGTTTTTAATCTAATTGCTTTTCCATGTTATCGGTTAATGTTCCATCTCTATTATTTGGATCTCATCAGAGCTTATAGAGGAAGCTAAAGAGACTCTGAGATTCATCTGTGACTGGGATGTTGTTGTTGTTGGTTGAGGATGACGTCTCTGTGGGATGGTTTAGCGGTGGAACGAGTTAAGTCCTATCTGACGTTCTTTTTGTTTGTTTGAAATTCCAAATATGACGTCAAAGTAATCCTGCCAGTACCTGTGACTCATGGATTTGATATCTCGAACAAAAATGATGTCATTCCACAGTGAAGGTGTTTTCACCTCTTAGTGATTTAGACAAACTCAATCACATGGACCAAAACAGGCCCAGATCCTTTGAAGTCTCTGGACGCCCTCTATGGCCTGAACGTGATCTTAACTACTAAAGTTATGATCCAACTACATAAACAACTGATTTATTGTTCTGGTGTCACCATAAATACTGTAGGAAGTCACTGATTTGGACAAGAGCAAACACAACACTTCAATCAGTGACAATCAATGGATCCGCTCGAAAACATCAACTGATGACACCGTCGCTCTTCTTTCAGGCCTTAGTTGGAATATATGAAACACACTGTACAAAATACTGCAGCAGAAAAATAGTGGAAATCTACCTAAAAGAGGGAAACAAATACTGGATATGACTATAATAATACGAGCATCATCTCTTGAAACAGACAAAGCAGATGAAATAAGCAAAAAAATCCCAAACAGATGAAAAAGAAAACTAATCTGATAGATTTTTGTGTTTTTGCAGATTTATAACGACGTGTTCAGATGGATTCATGTTGTTTGCTGCCAGTTCTGATTTTGTGTTTATTCTATTATCCAGCCACCATCATCCTCATCTTTTTGTCGTGTAATCTGTTTCCCTTTCCTTCTTTGTATTCCAAACACCAGGGTCTTCACAGGAGCCACAGTGTTTTTGTCCCTCATTGTGATGAGTTCAATATGGATGCAGCATTCTTAATCACTTCACTCCTCTGCCTCATTATTTTTCTGTCAAGCTGCACTCAGAAGAGTATGTTTAGGGCCATCTCCCCTTTTAGAATGATAATTAATTTCGTTCAAAGACAAAAGGCGGCGCTTTGATTTGTTTCCCTTCTTTATTCCGTGTTATTTTATTCAGGTATGTAGGCGGACTTCTCTGGGACAAGTAGGCTTCCATTGAAGATGCGAGTGGAGGGACCGGTCTTGGCTCCAAACATCAAGGCTTAGGGGAAGTTTCAGACGTCTCAAGCCTCATGCGCTTGTAGACTTATCGGAGTTTGGGATCGGTGCATAAGGCTCTGATCTTTGAAACCGGCTTACCCCCTTTGCCAAGAAATTATACACCACTTCAGTATTTAAGTCCACTCGTGACCCAATTCTTTAGCACAGCAAGCAATCCCATAATTCCCACTTCAGCCATTCCCGTCTCTTTCTTCTTTTGCTCGACGGAGACCCTGTGGTATATTTGGTATTTCTACCCCAGTTATCCTCTGGTTGTCCTCGTATGAGCACACAAATACACAATCACACCCACTTACACATACAGTATCGTGTTTGAGAAATTATGTCATTTGTTTTATTCGATTTCCTAAGCAGTTTTTGTTACACGTATTATGGATTTATTTTGAAATATTACTCAGGACAGGGTAATTAGGGGTATATGAGTCAGAGGGAGTCATACACGGGATGACTGTACAGTTTGAGATGTCCTAACCTGACAGGAACAGTCGGGTCATGTTGGATTTCGTCCAGTTTTTCAAGTATTTGCAGGATGCAGCGTGGGCTTGAATGTCAGACTTGTTATGGGAGAGTCTTTTTTATATATGGTCTGTCATAATAGAGCTGCATATATTTGGTAGTCATGGCGTTATGAGGAGTCATCTTTCTGAATTTATTTAGGCTGCAGTCAGCTCAGGCTATCGGTGAAAAATCTTGAAATCCAACCTGAAAATTGGAATCAAGCCGCAGCAACGACAACATCTGTAAAGATTATTAACAATGTCAGCCTATATAAGGAAAATCATTTTTGATAGTTTTGGTCATGTGTAGTTTTTTGGGTCCGATTTAAGTACTTCTATAGTCTGATGGTCTTTATATTAACGTCATCTTAACTTTAGTTATGACTTCGGTCTCTAGAGGGCCGTTCACCGGAGCTGCTTTCTGTCGTTGCTTCAGCGTTTATGTCTGTCTAATATAAATGACTAACGATGCAGCTCAGCTATTTCAGCTCGGCACAAACATTCACAGTTTATATTCCGACAATTGTGTGGGAAGTGAAACTGTCTGCAAACAAAGTATGAACAGATAATGAAAAAAGATGCACAGCCATACTTAACTGTGGCGTGGGCGTACAAAAGGGATTAAACAAGCAGCGGGTGCCACCTACGCCCTCCCACCGCGGTCTTACGCCGTAATGCGATAGGCACAAAAGACAATTTGTCTTCATTAATGATCAGGGAAAGCGAGCGAGGGTAATGCTCCTTGCTGCAACCCCTTCCTCAGCTGTCCCTGTCACTTGAGGCCTGCCCGCTCGCCTGCTCGCCCGCTCGCCTCCTCGCAGCACTCGGCCCGCCGTTATTATTCACTGTTGCCCTATCTCCTGACAGGTATGCAATGGAATGCAAATTCCCGGCCTTGTTAGGGTGTTTGGAAGCTGTGTACTCGTGGTTTGGTTAATCACTCATCCTAACTGCCAATCACACACCCAACCCCCCCCAAAAACACACACACACACACACACACACTTCCCACAACCTTTTTCCTGCCTCCGTCCTGGCTGTTCAATCAGTGATGGATGAGACAGGAGGCGAAGAGTGAGGAAGACACATTAGAATTTGACCATATAACGAAGCCTCGGCGTGTGTGTTTGTGTGTGTGTTGATGCGAGAGTGCAGCATTAACACGTGCTTTAACTAGACATATGGCACATTCACTCACGCACCCAGCTGTGGACACGCCGCTGCTGGAAATCGGAGCCTCCTCCCAGCAGGAGCGGCACACAGAGCCATTGTTACTTAATCTCTTTGCCCTCTGTTACCTGCTAGTAACTCCGCTCACTTGGATCCCGGCCAGCAGGATACTGTGCGTTTAACATGGCCGATGAGAGAAGGCACCATCGGCGACTCCCCCAGGTCTCGGGGAGCTTTATGGTTTTTTAATGAATCTTTGTGGGCTTAATGACCCAGAAATCCGCTGCTCGACTCTCATGTCCCAAAATAAATAATTGATTCAGTTACAGTCCTGCACCGGTTCTTTACACCGGGATTAAAGCCAGCTGTTTTCTGCATCTCGCTGCATGCATTTCGCGGCTCCGTTTGTCTCTCCGTGCTCGGCTGACCCGGTTTTCCCGGGGCTGTCTGTCACGTCGCCGCTCCGTCTCGTCCTCCTGGACTCTGCCGCAGCACCCCCGCTGATAACCTTCCTAACAGCCCTTTCATGAGACTCAAATGTGTCCCCCCGTCTTTCACCCAGCACCACCGCGCCTCTTATCTTCACTCACACACATTGGCCACACGCACCAGCGCTGTAAACCTCTCCCTGCAAAATACAGGACCGGCGCTACTGACCGGCTGTCACTATCCGAGCCCTCCATTCCTCTTGAAGGCCTCGGCTATCATCTCTGCTCTCCATCACGCTGTTTCTGTCACTTTCATTTTTTTCACCCAAAGACAGAGGCCTCAGAAACGGATCCGTGCTTTGAAAGCGAGCTGGGCGGAGACAGTATGAGGAGAAATACGAGGTGGCATTTATGGACGGTTGTTATCTGTAATGATCTGTGAGCCGACGGAACAGATGCATCTTCCAAAGAGGGCCGCCGCGCTTCCTGAGCTCTTCCGCCTATAATGTGCCGCATAAACATCGCGGTCTTCCGACTTGTTTTGAATATGCATGTAATTAGCCAGCCAAATTAAGCAGAACAAAATTAAATGGCGTTGGTGGAAACAACCACATCACCGGTGATTTATAGCACAACGCTGTTTACAGTGATGAAGTGCCACAGGCTAATGAAAAGCCCGGGTAAACAAATACCTGGCTTCAAAAATAGATCTGCCGCTGAAAGAACAAAGGGAAGGCAAACACTCATAAATGTGGTCCATTGTTCGAATCCGCTTCGCTTCTTTTGATGAACTCCACGGTCAACATCGTAAAACAAATAAGTCATCAACGCTCCGGCTTACTGGATGTCCACCGCCAGAACGACCACAACACTCAAACCGGACCACATGAAAGGGAAACATGGAGCTGTTTGCTATGACTTGTAAAGACATGTTGACTTATGTAAGAGGGAGGCAGCGTATTTATCTTAATTGTTTGTCGTAATGCATGTTTATCTGTAATGTAAACCGAAACGCAACAGTTGATGACATCAGCATTTTGTCTCACGTTCTAAAGACCAAAAAACACATCTTCTGATCTGCGCCGTCCCAACCCGTCTGACGATTGAAAAAGTTGACATCCCTGCACCGATGATTTTTGTAGGTTGGGCGTCTTACGAACGTGTAGCTTTAATTTTGGAGTATTCGTGTCACCAACGCCTCAGATGAATGTTATACAGATACAGATGGCAGTGGTCACGCGTGCATCTACGACTACTTCAAGTATAATCTTGACCTAATTTTGATAAAATGCCACATTCAAACCCAGCTGCTGCAGAACTTTATCGTTTGTATTGCAGTAGAGACGGTACATCTTAAACGTGAGCCGCTGCTCGCAACCGATGCCTTAGTTTTGCATTTATGCGTTTATGATACAGTTCAACCGTCCTTAACCAGAGACACTCGTAGAGCAACGCCAGAAGGTGTGAAGATGCATTCCTCCGTGAACCAACATGACATCAAGTGCCTGTGCTCCTTCAAGAGGACCTTGGGATATTGTGGAATACGTTACAAGATGCAGGGGGATTGTCGTCTGGCAGTAATTAAAAAAAGTGGCTATTGAATCAGTTCACATTAATTTCCAGAGTGTTTAATGCTATTATTCATGTGTGCAACCGAGCAAATCGCAGCCACACTTTCCCAAACCGCCTCCTCATCCTCGGCGCCAGGCTGAAAAGTGCAGGCAGCCTTCTGCTCTCCAAACAATTACACGCTAATCTCCAATGTGAAATGAGAATTAGGCTGTTAATCTCGTAGGAAGAGTGGCCCCTATTTCACCCCAAAGTAGCTGGAAGTTACATTATTTTCCAAAGCTTCTGACCCCCACCAACCACCACGCCACACCACGCCACGCCACCCGCCCGTCTCCCGTCAGGATAGTTGGCGAACGGCTCCTCCTTCCAGCCACCTTCCTCTGGATTAGCCCCCTGACACCACAGGCTCAGCTATTTAATTGCTTGTCAGATTGAATATTCTCAGGTTTCCCCCTTCATCTGGCTCAGCGATATTGCTTCTCATTTGCATGTCCTACACCGCCTCGCTGCAATTCCTCGCAGGATGGACGACAGAAATGTCCATAACAGTGGCTCATCCTCAGAGTGTGAAGCGTCCAGGGAGAGTCAGGGACACGCCAACGGATGTGAATCCAACCGCCATGTACCGGTACTGAGACAGCTGAAGGAGCTTTTAGTCTGCTTGGTTTTCACAAGGACGTAAAAGTGAAATAAAGCGGTTCTATTTGGAACTATGTTGTAGATTAAGAAAGGTGAAAATGCTAAATATTCACTGCTAAACCTGAGCGTGAACGGGATTACTCTCCGTGTTACACACGACACGGGTGTTCGGCTGATTAGCTTTCATCTCGGGACTCGTGTGGGCGTGTCCCGACCGTGCCGGATCGACATTTCTCAAAATCTCTGCCCAGATTCGTTGCATCTGTTTGTCACCAGACTCCCGGTGTAGCTCTGCCCCACTTCATCCTGAAAAGCATTCCAATTAGCCGGAGTAACCGAAAACACCTGTGTGGGAATACACAGCCTTTCAAAGGGCTTCATCAAACTTTCCAGGCCCGTGGACAGAGACCACGTCCACGCGAAGACGGATAAATCTGAAAACGCTTTCAAATTTATGCGGCTGAGCGTGGATGGAATCTAAGTCATAAGGGGCCTCTTTCACTTTCTTTCATTTCTTTTTGCTCCTGTATGGCTCTCAGGACGAGTCCTGCATTTCTGTCTTAACCTTTGTCCTTTTGGAGATGGAGAATACACATTACCGTCTCCATCCCATTTTTTTTAAGTACACTCAGCTATTTAACAAGTGGTTGCCCCTCACTGACAGATATGCTGCTGTAAGAGCCCTCGATTCATCCTGGCAGTACTTTTGTCTGGACATGGGGCATTTATTATTTAAGGACCCAAGCTTGGGGACTGTCCACTGCCAGAGTGGATCGCTTTGACGCTTGGTCCAATGGAGGATACTGTCTGCGTTGCTGTTTATGTTAATATGACGGCCACAGTTTTTTGGGGGGATTTTCTGCTCTGCACTAAGAACAGCAGAGTGTCCCACGTCCAAACTGTGTGTGTCTGTAGCTCAGATTTGACCGTCTGTCCTTTTACGGTGCGTCAATCAGCACGTTTACATGCACTTTGATCATATTTCAAATTAGGCAGTCAGGTTTACACGAATTTGAGTATCCTTACACAAAGTAACAGATCGATCATGTGTTTGTCCATCGATTCACTGTCAGGCATTTCTGTCTGAGTTCCTCAAAGGGCACACGCGATAATGGAACACATGATGTATACTCATAGAGCTTAATCCCATTTTTGCCTTTAACCGGAGTAAATTCAACCCTCCGAGTGTAGAGTGCATGTAAATATACTGTTTTCCTTAACGACGTACAGCAGCCTTGCAGGTTAACCACTCCATTTCCTCCCTTTTCCAATCCACAGCTGCTACTGATTGTGTAACCGCCGCTTTGTTGTTCTGAATCTGCTCCTCACCGTTTCTCACTGTTTCTCTCATTAATTCCGTTTCTTCACTCCCTTTGTCCTTGTCCGTTAACGCCTCTTTGCTGTCTTCTCCCTGCCCTCCTTCCTCCCTCCACTTCTCCTCTGGTGACTTGGGCGACACTTGCAGTAGAGATTAAAGTGATCAAGGACCTACCGTGGCCCCCTCCTGTCGGGCAACTCAACACCAGCCCTCCTCCAGTGGAGGAGCTGGAGTCTCCCTCCCAGACAGCTCAGCCCTCGCCAGGACAGACAGCCTGTGACCAGCACCACCATGGTGGGTGTTGGTGTTCACATTGTCCCCCCGTCTCTCCCATCAGCATACCCCCACTTGTTGCCATCCGTCCATCTGTCCGTCCATTCATCAGTCCGGGGGTTTTCAACCGACGGTCCGTGGAGGTATTGCAGGTGGTCCTTGACTTCTGAAAAGTCTCTTTAAAGTCAAAAGCAGTTAAAATATCGTATTTGGACAACACATCTGCCGTCTCGCTGAGTCAGCACGGAGGACCTTGGGCCATCTCCGGTTGAAAACCCCCAATGCCAGTCCATTCCTTCATCTCTTTTTCCATTCATCCATCCTTTCCACCGTCTTTCTGTCTGTTTTTGTGTGTCTGTCTGTCTCCTTGACGGTTTTCTATAAAAACCGAAACCTTTTATTCCCGCAGTTTGAAGAAGCATTCCGCTAATTCTGGAAGTCACTTTATTGTGGTCAGTTGACGACTTACTTAAAGCTTTCTAATCTTTCACAAGCACTGCATAATATGACTGTATAATGTGACATTGGGTGTTACCTCAGTAATGACTGCATGATTCCATCTGGATTACATGTGGCAGAAAATCACTAACTCTCATGCAGGTTGTAGGGCTGAAGGCTCATTAGTTTTAATTGTGCCGAACTGCCTTCTGAACGGGTAATTTCCATTCCTGTGACCCCCATTTCCTCTTGTCAACACACTCATAACAGTCCCAGTCGTCTGACTAGAAATTGAAAAAAACAATCCTCCTCTCACTCCGGGTTTAGCCGTAGTTATCATCACTTCTAACCAGTGGCCTTTTTTGGCCAGGAGCCCCGTGTATCTGCTCCGATATCGGGAGCCGGTCCTTACATTCTTGCACCCGGTGACTGCTGTAATTACTGAGGGAAAAGAAGGACGTGTAGCAGAACTAATGCCAGGAATGGGATTTCCCCCAGAGGAGTGGGAGGACTTGGAATCAGACCATGTAAAAGGACACCGCTGGGCGCTATAGGCGAGGACAGGGCGAGGACTTGATTTATGCGCCATAATTCTATGGGAAAGGTTCTGGTTCCCTATATGATGTGCGTGGGTTTAAGCATTGGCGTCCAGCTGGAAAGTGATCCTCTCTCTGTCTGAGCCAGCGTGGCCCCACTCTACATTGTTGTGTCAAAGGTCACG
>OMNV01000768.1:12288-25468 GCA_900303265.1 Brotula barbata
ACAGGGGGGGGGGGGGGGGGGGGAGTGAGGAGGACAGAGAGGCCGATGCCCTCCCTGACCCATGTGAATACAGTTACATTGCCCTCTCTTGACCTCAGCACGCAACCAGGCCTTCAGTCCCACACCTAGACATGAGTCATCCTCAGACAGAGAATAGCGTACATATTTGAGATTAGTTCAGTCAGGGTGAAGAGCTAAAGGTCTGAATGGAAGGGCTGCGTGGTTAGCTCCGATACAGACAAAGAACGAACAGGATGCATTACAGTCCGGCACAATCTGCATTATCAACCGCGTTACAGAAATTTAAATGCATCTTGACAGGGCAGATATTACATCTACATATAAATGGAGGGCACTTTGTCTCAGGATAATGAAGAGCTTTTCTCTCTGTTTTTCATACGAACTCATTATCTCAAGTTTGAAGCATTTTTCTTACCATCACCTTCTTTTTTTATCAAAGGAAAGGGGGGGGAAAAAAAGTAATTAAAAGATATCCAGATTTAATTTCAAACATATTCAGAAGCTGACTCGTTTCCTTTGTGTTGGAAAACTAATCAGAGCTTCATTTTGGAATTTATATGAAACGGGATTGTGACATCATCCGAGATCGGACTCGATTCAGCAGCCGGGCTCTAAATACACATTACTGTAATCCATCCAACTTCTCATTATTTGAGTTCCCCAAGGGCATAATTAATATCAACATAAACCTGAGGGAAGATCCCAGGGTATCAGTCCATGCTTAGTACTTTTTTTGGGCCGTGCGTTGCATCCTAATGAGACGCAGACCTGTTAATCATTTCGTACACCCAAGCGGGAAAACTTAATTTTTCCCTCGCAATATGGTGGCCACTGGAACACTCAGGCTACTCATTCTTTCTGATAGGAGTACCATTAGTAAATGAGAATTAATTAGCCAGTGTAATTACAGTGCAGAGGAGGAAAGCTGGGTAGTCAGGATGTTTGGAGTCCTCGGGCATCGTGTGGCGCATCTGTGAAAAACTGAAAATGTCTTCTTTGATCGTGCTTCGTCTGCAGGTGCTTTTTTTTTAAGCCGCCGTGGTAATAGATGCATTTATGGGTACTATAATGTACAGTGGCGGTGATAATGCGATGTGATGCGGTGCTGTGCCGTGCCGTGCCGCGCTAGCTTGCATGGCTTTGTGCCGTGGAATGGGCTCGGTGCAATTATGGATATGTCATTTTGACCTCTGCAGCCTGTGTTTATCTGCATCTCAGCCAATCAGGTCTCTCTCTCTCTCACACACACGCACACATTCCCTCACCAACCTTCTGTTTTTGTAGAGCTCTAAAGGAAGCCGTGTGTCTGAAGGAGAGGGGTCTTTCAGCCATCAGTCACCGTCTGACTGACAGTTCAATCTGATACACGGATTCCATTTGCTGTGCTTTACAAGCAACAACGTTGATAACACACACAGATCCTCCACACATTGCAGTGCGAGTGCTCGGGCACACGCATGCGAGTGCGTGCGTGTGTCTTTGCACTTCCGCCTCTCTCCAGCAGTCTTTTGTTCACCAGTGGGGCGATCCTCTTCTGCAATCTGGCATCGTCAAAGTCTGTGTGTGCTCCAGAGGATGAGACGGGAATGAGTTTGGCCGACTCCCATCGATATTCAACCTTAAGAACAACACTACAACAGCTCCAGCCGGTGTTCGGGAGTCGGTTGGCAATCATAGCAGACATGAGTCCATCCACACTTGAGCAAATACCGTGATAGTTTTTGGTTGGCTGGGTGGGATCACTTGAGGGTAAACTCTTCTTTTAGAGCTGTGCACATGAAAGGTGGATGGACTGAGCTCCGCTGAGAACAACCCCTCAGCCTTGTCTACAAAGGAAGAGTTTATTCAAGGTCAACTCAAGCAGCTTTTCGATGAATCCGAGCAAGAAACCGACTATGATGATACGCACTTATTGCTTTTGATAGTTGACACTCCAGTCTGACATCTTTAGATCTTATGTATCGCTCAGTGCTGCACATGGGGAGAAAACTAAAAGAATCATGTGTTCAGTCAAAGTGTATTATGTCTTTAATAGAGCCTCCAGTTGGTCTTCCAGTGCCACGTGCTCGTTGCCTGGCTCTAACAAATGCAGCTGTAATTCTGCTTTCTCCTTTCCTAGACTACCTTAAAATTTCGTACATACATATTTTCGGTAAAGTACTGTTATTGTGCTGTTTAACCTGTACAAAACAGGCACCGGCAGTCAAGTGAGTCCTTGAGGTGCAGAGACGAAGACAGAGTAAGAGATATGGCTTTAGAGACGGTGAGGTGTGTGGCGGAGGTAGAGAAAGAGGACGAGTTGGACAGATGCTAACCGAAAGAGAGAAACTGACAGGGTTGGAAGGAAAGAGTGATTGGCTGTATCTTCGTGTTGTGATGTGTCAATGCTGACAGGGATGAGCGGAGCAAACATGCATCTCCATTGTCCCCATGGTCAGTTTCCATGGAAACACTACATCTCACCCTTACACATATACGTTGGTCCAACTCACACTGTAGTCAGAATGAAGCTCTAATGCCTGCTAGGAAAACCGTGGCGTCTCACATAGGGACGTAAATGACTCAGGCTCTGTCTCTGGATGGTCGAAGGATCAGACTGATGGGACTTGGAGCCAGTTACAGTTGGGTCTGAGGTCAGAACCACAGTTTACCCATCTGTCATGGGACAGTGCCATTTGGGTGTCATTTTAAGACTCGGCCGTAGCTCTAAATTGAATAAAAGTGCACGGGGCAAGATAGCAGCTGTAGCCAAGTCACTCTGAATAATCATTTCCATGAGTTTGTGTTTAGGGAAATGCATCAGTGAGCACGAGGCCAGTGAGTTCAACCTGCAGCGGAGTGGAGGTGAATGGGAGCCCCTGGTGGCCGGAGTTGAAACAGCACAAGATTCTCTCAGTTCCCTTTACAAGAATATTCTGTCATTAACTGTTAGCATGCAACTATCAGTCAGGAAGGGGGGAAAATACATGACAATGAAACATTATCAAATACAATGCGCACTACTTTGCCCATATCAATTATCATTATAGAATACAATATTTTGTATTTTGAAAATACATAAAATATATTTGGTGCAACTATAAAATCAAACCCTTTTAAAAAGCACTGCTTGATGACTTGTCTGTCTCTGTCAGTGTTTCACATTTATTCAGCTTTTACTTTAGAGTTGTGTTGAGTCACCATTAGCCGCTAGCTAGCTGTAGATAGTCCTACTTTTTTTATGACGATACAAAAACGTTAATACAATCGTAAAATTTACAACTAATAAATGACTAAATACCAAAAAAAACTATATAATCGAATTCAGGGGAAATTTTTAAAGGTTTTTAGCATGACTGCATGAAAGCATTTTATGTATTTTGAAAATACAGAACCTAAAAGCATTTTAATACAAATGACATTTGACATCAAGATGGAGAAATACAAAACAGTATTTTTCTTAAATTGAAAAACATATTTCAAATACACTTATTATCAATACAGTCCATCCCGAATCACAGTAAACATGATGGCTAAAAGCTAATTGGCACTTATGCTGATCATTCATGCACATATGTTTGTGCCAGTTTATGTTTTGTCAGCTGTCCAGAGAAACTGTTTTCTCCTTGATCACCTCTTTATTGTTATCGGACAAACATGCTGGAATTGACACGCTGTTAACTGAAATTGATTGATTGATACAATCAGCCTGTCCACTTAGTGTGCTGCAGGAACACTTGGCCAGCTCACAGTTTACAAAGTGTAATGTTATCCTCTGAGTGGAATGCAGAGTCTAGACAGGTGCCGGTCCATCTCCATTGACGTGTTGTTAAGATCCCAGTGCCGGTCTGTCTGTACGGAGGCTGACGCGTTCAGTCAGGGTAATTAAACACTCGGATGCAAGGCTGGCCGTTAATGACGGAGGCATTCCAGTTTGCTGCGAGCTCCACGCGATATTAACCCCCTCCATCAGGAGCTCAGCCTCGATGTGTGGGTCTTAAACCGTCTCACGCTGTGTTTGGTGTGGACGACTGATCTCTGTTATTGTTTGAGAAGCGTATCGGCGGCTCCAAATGGTTCTCTCTAAAGCCAAGAGAACCGTGGCATCAGTTAGAAAGCTCAATGGCAGAGAAAAATACACTACAAACATGTACTGCACAGATTCACACACACACGCACACACAAGCGGTCCACCCTTTTCTTTTTCTGGCTATCATAACACCTTGGCAGAAGCAGGGATTCGATTCCACTTGTTCCCATGGAAATTATCTTCTTCTTGATTCCCACGTTTGGTTTTGCAGATAGGTTTTTCCATTTTCTCACCGACTTTGGAGCTGCTCGGTGACCTCTCGTCATGAGCGCAGGTCACCTCCACTCTCGACAAAACAATGCTTGTCATTTCCACACTCGAGCCTGGGAGTCTGGAAACCCAGTTTAATGTTTAACTTGCATCACTCCCCAGCAGCCTGCGTGGGCGCTGCGCTCGTATATTTGTGCTGCTTGTCGGTGTCGGCGTTCGACGCTGACATTTGTTTGTGCACCAATCCGTTTCCGCGCTCATACATATGCACAGGTATATTCACCGCTGTCGTTGTTGTATTGGCGTATCGGAGGACATTTGGATGTGTTTTCCCCGTTTGGAATGTGTACACAGCGGTGATGGATTGATTCGTGTCCCCTCCTTTGTGTACATGTCCTTCACCTGAATGAGTAGACGGAAGGACGCGGTCTGTGTAACAACCTGGCTTTCTCTTCCCACACTCAGTGCCTCACTGCTCCAACCTGTATTTGCATGTTTAGACGATTAATTTAATAGCAATTTGCTGATTTGCACACACACACACACACACACACACACACACACACTGTCACACTGTCTCATCTGGAGTATCACAAAATTCTATACCACCATTATATATATTTATGCTATTATAAATATGAGTCATACAGTATTTTACACTATGTAAAGATCAGCAGACACAGTAAAGACACAGAAAAACACTTTGAATTGAATCATATTTTGTATTCATAACAGCCACAGCCTGTTTCTAATATCAACGTTTTGTGTTGTTTGTATTTATTTGAATCTTGGACCATGTTTGGCTTTAAGTATATTGTGATCTCCTGCTGGTCCATACATGGATGAATATAAACCCGAGTGACAAAGTCTACACATAATCCTCAATCTCTACAGTAAAACACACCGAGCACCAAGCAATCAACCAGATAAGAATAACTTTTGCGACGGGACGACGTCTCATTAAAACATCAGATATTAGTCATCAGATAATACGTTTATGCGAGTGTGAACAGCCGACATCCCTTCAGGATAACATCTTTCAAATCTCATATTCTCTTTTTTTTACAGTCCAATTCGATGGAGTGGAGAAGTCTCGAATGTCGCCCACCAAAGACGGGAAGAGTCGACCGCTGCAGCGCCACTCCAGTGGCTGTCTGGTGAACACCAAGATGATTTCAATGGACCACTGTAGCTCCTCGCTTGGCGAGCGCATAGACCCCACCATGCCCCTGGAGAGCCAGTTGTGAGTCTGATGTTTGGATTTTATTTCAATCATTCTTTCAAATCCGCAACTTCGTCCTGAAAGAAAATGTTTGTCTTGCTGTCCACTGTTAGCTGGTACCACGGAGCAATCAGCCGGACGGATGCAGAGTCCCTGCTGAGGCTGTGTAAGGAGGCCAGCTACCTTGTGAGAAACAGCGAAACGAGCAAGAACGACTACTCTCTCTCGCTCAAGTAAGGACGGAGCCCTCTGCTCCATAAACAGATGCACATGCCTGCTGGTGGACAGGCCCAATATCCTGCTTGTATAGGTCCTTGTGTGCCTCTGTCCCAATAAGTCTGCTGACTCTGCCTTTTTACTGTATGGTAATAATTTTCACCTCTCAGACCTCCATCTCACACCTATAGTACCTCCCATCCCGTGTCCTCCACCTCCTCCTGGTAACCCCGGTGCCACCGTCAGCTCCTTGATTTGCTGATGTGTCCAGAACTCATATAATGGTGCCCTTCATCTGTAACCCCTGACTCCCGCTGCAGCCAGCAGGAGGTCCAGAGGGAGTGATTCTGATTGGTTTAGGAGGACATTCGATGGCGGTGGGCCTGTATTAGTCTTGCCTGGGTCTGGGGCAACCGTATCAGACACATAACCAAAATTTGCAGTAAATTAGCTCGTTTGAACAGCTATGAAATCTAAGTGGTCTTTTTGCCCCTCGGTTTATTTGACATTTTGAAAGCAGGCTCAGCTAATTGATGTTTAAATAAATCCCAAATCTCCTTGACAAGATATGTGCTTATTACAGAGATGAGATGAGGCTATGAGCTGATGACAAATATCGATTAGCCTTTTTTTTTTTTTTTTTTTTTATGGGAGATCCTGCTTGAGATTTCTATCTCTCAACAAGGAACCATAACACTGCGCAGCCCTTCCTTTTCTGCCTGACTCGCTGACAAAATGCCCAATTGACGAGCTGCTGAGCTGCAGACCTGCCATGTTGGCTCTCTGACTGACAACCCACCAAACGCCGATTGCAAAAATTTACAAATATTTCAGCATCGAAACAATAAAAGCCTCTTTTTTTTTTTTTTTACTGTGACAGGACGGTAATGGAGGGATGACACAAAGACAACAGGGAGTAAAGTTGATGAATACGCTTCTAATTTGCAATTATCAATTCTAGAGCATCAGCGTGATACAAGATTAGAGTGATTT
This sequence comes from Brotula barbata, assembly GCA_900303265.1. Lineage (NCBI taxonomy): Eukaryota > Metazoa > Chordata > Actinopteri > Ophidiiformes > Ophidiidae > Brotula > Brotula barbata. Next base: position 19,020 of record OMNV01000768.1, read on the forward strand.
CTTTTTCCTAACACCAGGAAGCATCCGTCCGCTTTATCTGTGTTTCATCAAAAAGAGATCAACGTTGGCAGAGTTTTACCGCTCAGAATGAAATTGTTGATTGCCTGATTACTTGAATTATTAAAGGATTCGGGGGGGAACATCAGGAACCACTGGGGAAGAAAAGTTTTGTCTGATTCAGGAGCGTTGCGTAAAACCTGATTTGTGAAGATCGTGCTGTTTGATATTTGTTTATCCTTTGCTTCGCGCTTTGTCTGACGCTGCTTTATGCATTTTCACACACTCATTAGAGCTGTTCGGTAGAGCCGGTAATGAGACGCTACCACCTGTGGGCACGTTAGTTCAAAAGGAAAAATAAATTCTTAATTATTTACTTTTCTTTCTTTCTTTTCCTGTCTGCTAGGCTATGTAATCAAACCAACAATCTTTTGGCCACGAGCTTTCCGTGCTACTATGCGGACGAAAAGGAGGAACACAATGGCGTGATTTGCATATTTTACAGCAAAAGATGACATAAGATAAGACTTCTGACGGAACTTTGAAGTAGACACGAAAAGCAAAGACTAAAAACCACGTACAGACATAGCAAATGTAAAAATGAATTGCAAATAAATTAATGTTTTGGTTAAGTTAAGATAAAGAAAGATTAATCTGTTTACATGCACGCAATCAGCAGGATTCTGCAGTTCTGCCGAGTATCGTCGTGTCGTTGAGAGTGTATGAGCCGAGGCTGCAGATTGAGGAAATGCACTCACAAATGGCATATTACCATTAAAATATTATTGATTTAGGATGACATAACCCAAGTCAGCGTGCAAATTCTTACAATTATGCCATTTTTAATAGCATGCTGTTTGGGGAAAAAAACAATCCAATCGAATCGAGCCTTAATCGCTGCATAATTGTAGTTTTAGACTACTGATGGAGGAAGTAGTGTTACTGGAGAGATGCTACATCGCGCCCTGGCCTGTAAGCCAACCAGGCTGCTCTCACTACTCTGTCAGGTGGTTGAGCTAATTGATTTGGGGAGGTCAGCGGTGGTCATGGGGAGCTAAGATGCTGCCTCGCTCACTTATTTGATCCCCTGATCTCTCTCCAAAGCTTGCATACGTAGTCGTGTGTGTCATAACAAGCAGACTAATTCCTGGGAGTAGAAGGGGCCGTGACACTACAGGCCCTAAATCTCCCAAAGGTGAGGATCCTGCGTGTTTCAGGCTGCTGAAAGATGTAAGAGGCCATGTGGCACTTTTGTATATTGCATTATTGATAAAGTCTTTGTTCAGCGCCTCAGTAGTTCAGGAGTCTGGCAGCTAAGCGGTCCTCCTTTTTGTCTCTCTGCAGAGAAAGAGTTGATGTCAGAAGGATATAGAACCCCATAGCGCCTCAGCCTAGATGTGACAGATTTTCCTCAAAGCTTCAAAACCCGCCTCAAGCCACGAGCAGCAATCTTTTTCCGTCAAGTGTGTCTTTTAGGAAACAGTAGGGATCATCCCAGGTGAACTGTCTGCATTTGTGCTTGAATAAAGTAATGAGCTGTCAGGATATCTGATACCCAGTGCTGCTTGAAAAGGTCATGGCTTCAGCTCAGCATCATTATCTTTTGTTGGATGACTTTTCCATTTATGATGCCGCAGAATCATTACATTGAGAGCATCATTCATGTAGCAAAGCAATATGTTGAAGGCAGAGATAATCTTTGATTGCTGTCAAGCTGTTCCCACTATGAGGACTACAGGGTTCAAATCAAAGTCATAAGCCTCAATAAAGAGGGCAACAGAACTCCCCGACGAGGTTAATCCTCATTAGACAACAGAAGACCACAAACATGAGTGCATGATAACAAAACAAAGCCCAGTGTCTGTCTATTCAGAAACAACTCCATTTTCATGTTATCAGCAAGGTCTCTGCTGTATTTCACCGTTATCTTGGTTTCTGTCTCTGCATGACTGTAACATGATAAGAGGCCCTGAGCGCCGACTGCAAAATCAGTGGGGAATCTTAAAATGATGCTATTGATGTGTTTGCCTTTATAAGTGTGGCTCTGTGTAACCTAACACTAGCCTCCTGGCATTCTGCTCCAAGTGTTTTGTTTTTTTTTGCAGATAAGGGTTTTAAAATGAGCTCTCCTGGCACTGTTTGCACAATCGGAGGGTGAAATTGTGCTGCATTCCTCCAAATGTGAGAAACGTGTGAATGACAACCTCCGATTGTGAGCCCAGAGGCACACTAATGCCGGTTTAGCCGTGTTTACTTCAGTTTTAAGACAGAGTCAGCCAGCAACTTTCTTTCTGCTAAAATATTGTTAATCTTGAAACATTTGCCATCTAATTCCATATATGGTGTATACTGTATATATATATATAAGATTTAAATCTCTTTGTATACTATACTTAAATGATAATAGTAAGAATCATCTACAGCTAGAGTGCTCTACTTAACACCAGTATAATTGTTTATATGCGTATTGGTCTCATCTGATGACTTAAGGAACCTCACAGATATAAATTCCTCTTTATTTCTGATGGATGTCCCTTAATTGACCCCATACATTTTCAGCTTTTCTCCACTTCAGTGTTATCTCTCTGCCTGTTTCTTCCTTGCCTCGGTGAACGAACACATCCACAGGCTTTACACGTGCAATTACGAGATAAGGAAAAGGCAGACTCGCCTTGCGTTTCAGGTGCCCCAAAGCTCAGTCCCCGCTCTCGGTAATCGCAGATAATGTGATGCAGATGACAGATGCGATGTCCACGGGATGCGCTAAAGGTTGACACTCTTGACCACCAACGGTAATTCGGAAATCTGCCACAGTTTTCCTATATTTTTGTCGAGAAAACAAAATGACTCCTCCTTGTGTGCACTTATCTTCGAGTCCTATTCCAGAATATCTTTGACACGGAGAGAATGCGTACCGTGGATAATTCTCACGGCTCCATAAGTCACTGGGTACACCGTCTTCATGCTGGTCGCCAGAGTTGGTGATAAATAAGCTTTCTCCTCTTTGCTCCAGTGAAATAGAAAACCGAGTTTTTGCATTTCAGCAACACTTTAAATCACATTTTAAATTAGGATTATGGAATAAACCATGAAACAGCCCATGGGAAGCCGAGCTTTATGATGTTATTTCGGAAGAGTTTCTCCAAAAGTACATTTTTACCCCTAAACACAAGGCTACTGGCTGTAAAAAGTATTGATCGGAGGCTGCTAGAAAGGCACACGGGGAGCTTTTAATTTGCTGCACATTTATTGCCGAAGCTCCAGTGATTTATCCAAGGGGGTTCATTAGCCTCATCTGTATGCCCGACGTGTGAAAGTAACTTGACTTTTAGTCTGGCCCAGACAACCCCAAGGTTTTTGGGGGTAATCCAGCATCGAGAACATTATCATGTAGGAAGCATTAACATTTCTCCTCTTCCTCTTTCTGCCTCTCTCTCCAGGAGCAGCCAGGGTTTCATGCACATGAAGCTGTCCCGGACGAAGGAGAACAAGTACATCCTTGGTCAGAACAGCTGTCCGTTTGACAGCGTGCCCGAGATTATCCATTTCTACTCAAGCCGCAAGCTGCCCATCAAGGGAGCCGAACACATGTCTTTGCTGTACCCTGTAGCCATCAGGACACTATAGTGCTGTGGGCCACGCGCAGGGGTCGAGCCTGTTCGGGCCCCTGTGGCTCCGTTCCTCCTGTCCCCGTCTTTACTGCGGGACCGGACAGGCTCGGAGGAGAATGAACAATGACCTCCCAAACTGCTGATTCTGACTCACCTCACTGGCTGACAGATCCCAGACCTGTTTTGAAGCCTGCTACATACTATATCACGCATACAGACTTAATGTTGCAGATGTCTTTATTTTTTATTTGATGTATTTTATTTTATTTATGGCAGACACCCACTTATTGACATCACAGACTGACTTTCTGATGAACAGCATTTCATTGATTCTTAAGATGATTTCCCTTAGCACTTAACACTCCGGGAAAAAGGTACAACATTATAACTTCTGTCACTGGGATGTACCTTTTGTCGTACAGATGCGCCCTTTCCCGCGTATGAATATGCTTGTTTGATTTTTCCATTTGGCCAGGCTCTGTTGATACCGTGTGAGTGATTCTCCATCGAGGGGACTTGAAGATTCTAACAGCTCTATAAGGGAAGGGACATTTATGAGGCACGTTGAGCAATATTGTCCACATGGGCCTCATACACGGGCCAGGATATTGAATAAACTGGCTTTGCATGAATGGTGCGTCCCCAGCTGTGCAGAAACAACAGGCCAGCAGGCCCGTGAGCTGTGCAGACTGATCTCTCTATCTTGTCACATTGTATGCTGTCCGCTATCCATCACTGAGTGGGTGTATCACACCAATGACAGTGTAAGTACCGCAGTGGTGAGACAGGCAGGAGAGCGTGATGGATGGGTCAACCCGTCTGACACAGTACAATTGGCTGAGGCTGGAGAGTCGAGCCTGTCCAAATGGACCAAATTATCCCCACCATCCCAGCTTAGAATGGCTTTGCATCGGGAGAATGAAATATGCCTGCATTGTCTACCTCAGAAAAATCAATTTCATTCGCCCATCTGCGGATCAATAGGTACAATGGAATTGCGGTCATCGATCTGCGCTTCCTTCGACATTCCCAATTCGCTTAAAATTGCTTCGTTTTGTCTCTTTGCATAAGAAATGCTTTTGTTCTTTTCAAAACACGAGCAGATTTTTCCAGATCAGAAATTGTATGTATCGTCGAGTAATATGATATTGTGTGATGTCAGTAACAGATGTTTGGTTAATGCCTTATAATGCATGGGTCAAATCAGTCCTCTAGATCCGCTGATTTTCCAGTTCTGCTTTTAAAGATTGTTCTGTGACTGTAATTTATTCTGGAGTAATTGTTACTCACGTGTTACTCCTTCGTGATGGCCTCCGAGCCCCTCATTGTTCTGTGCTGATGTGATCGTGTTTCGGGGACTCCTCCAGCCTCTTTTACTGTGGTGCTTTGCATTTTTTTGTTTCAAAGTTCCGCTAACGCACGTTCGCCTCCGGGACACAGAGTCATGGTGTTTCCTGACCGATGGGATTGTGAAAGCCTCACGCAAGAGACTATTGCAGACGCCCCCCGACCAATCACACTGCGACCTGGATTAACACTCCTTCAGTCTGTCATTCAAACCTCCACCGTCTACCCTTTACTACTTAATGTGCATACGTGTTTGAATGGGAGTGTGTCTGTGTGTGTGTATATGTAAACGTGTGTCTAATGCGTTCATACGGATGATTTGTTGAGTGTGTGTGTGTGTGTTTTTCCAGCCGTGGCTTCAGCTTCCCAGGTTGTCCGAAATGTTTCGCCCTAAATTCAGCTCCTCTAACTTTGTGCCGTTTTCCCTGGCGTTTCCTCATCGATCACAGTCGCATTGTGACGATACGTTGTTTAATGAGTTAATACGAGGGAGGATGTAAATTTGCTGGGATAAGTCCAATACTGCAAAATAGACAAAGTCGAACCACCCTTAACTCGATGTCCGCTGTGTGCTATGCAACCGTACAGTCACTGAAGGGATACTTGGAGAGCTCATCTCCGCCAAATGTGTATGACAGATATGATGGTACAAAATGCCCACCTGGAAGAAATGTAATCAATAGTATGAAACGATGATTAAACGTACTGTAGTTTTACCAGAGTGGGATGTAAACAGAAGTTTATTTTGTTGGAGGAGAGAGGGAGCGGACGACAAGAGCAGCCGGCATAGTAGTAAGACGACCTCTGTAGCTCTGTTGTCAAAGTGGACCTATACAAATGCTTGAGAGAAGTTATCCTTAAAGAAATGCAAATGAAATAGAGGACGTAGAGTGTGTAATGTATCGTTTATGTTCTGAATGTTCCCCAAGTGTTGAGAGAACAGAGTCGAAGCTCTTTATTAAGTTACTGCTGCTGACGAGCGTTACTCGACTTTAGAAAAGAGCCCGCGTCCGATGGCCACGCTGCCGAGAGAGAGAGGCCTTAGCTTTGGGAGAAAGGGAAAAAGGGAGGAATAGCGGAGAGACGGAGGGGAGGGCGATCTGTCAGAGGGGGGCTTTGTTACAATCAGCAGACCCGCTGCTCACATTGTTATATTTCTATTGTGAGAACCTCAAAGAGCCTTTCTCCTCCCTCGGAAGTGTCTTAAAGTGTGTGTTTGTGTGTGTGTACAATTCTGCATGCAGCGTTTATGTGCGTGTGTGTGTGTGCGTGTGTGTGTTGGTGGGGTAGTATTTCCACTGTGTAATATGTTAGTGGTGGTAGACGCATTTAATCAGACAAATCCATAGGTGTTGAACTGTCCTGAAAGATTAGTTCCATGTTCATGTGAAGATGTAAAATGCCTCGTTAGAGATACCCATAAAGTTCAGGGCCAGCAAATGTGTGTTTGGTTGTTTTCAAAGAGGGAGAGGTAAAGAGACATTACCCACAACA
>OMNV01000768.1:28662-75537 GCA_900303265.1 Brotula barbata
GGAGGGGCGGAGGGGGGGCACGCAATATGTCCTCCCCTAAAACACCCTGATGAGAGGCAACGAGACAAAGCAAATGCAGATGACAGCATCATGGTTGGACATTTAAAGCTCAACGACTGATGCTCAAACAAGGACAGCATATTAATATGTTGCTAATAAAGCTATCGGCTTATCTATGCTACTGCCCTTATTACAGAATTGCTTGTGTCTAAACGCCTATGAATAAAAAATTGTATCAAAACATTGATATTGACACAGCATTGATTATAATTCTAAAATTCAGGAGAGAATAAATAAAATCAGGTGTCTGTTAAATAAAGAAGGAAGGAAGTTAGAGTGAGATTGCTGCTGTTCAGCTAAAAAGGAACTACTACATTGCCATCTAGTGTCCAAACATATGAGTTACAATTAGCTGTGAAACATCTGAAAACAGCTCTGAGAAGAGCTGTGTACCTGTCTCATTACCACAGACCGAACTATAATCATAATTATTTATCGATTATACTGTATGATCAATTTCTTTGTACAACCTAATAAGAAAACAAGCAAATAAAACATGACAGGCACAGGCACACTGAAAAAAGCAAAATTAATAGTAATATTTACCGATCAACATATGTTAAACTTAAAATTCCTTTTTTTAAAAAGACATGTTTACACTAATGAACCAGTATCAGAATGAGCCCCAAACAGGAGACGATGTCATTATAACGGTTACATTTATTACAAATACAGTCAGTGAAATGGTCAGCATTTCTAAGCATAAATGTTGCATTAAGAAAAACTTCCCATGGCTAGAGTCATATATTCCTCATAATTACTGGCGACAGCACAGTCACAGTTCAATGGAGCCTCAGGACAAGCCTTCTGCTGCTCGCTGCTCTATAGGAACCTCTGTCTGGGGGGTATGGGCTCACAGTCCGGGGCCTCCAGCAAATATTAGCTCCAGGGCAGCCTGGATGTCACCCTCTGTGGCCTGCAGTGCCCTCAACATCAGCTCCTCATCCTGGATCCCCATGTCCCGCAGTTGTTGCATCTGTGACTGCCAGCGGCCCTGAAATAAAAAAAACAAAACACTTTTAATGGCTATCCAACCTCACCAGAGCCTCAATAATTAATAATCACTGTCAAAAACACTGTGCTGCAATGCAGCAAATTTGAATATTCTACCATTAGCAAGAAACAGAATATTTTTCTCATATTCCTTATGCTTATATTCGTCTTCTGACATTTAGATGAATGCAACGTATGAGTGTGATCTCTCCCTGTCCACATCACTCACCTGTAGAGCAGTCATGTTGGAGGCCTGCAGAGCTTGTTGTAGTGCCTGGCTGAAGAGATCGTTACTGACTGGGGTCCCTGCTGGCATTGAAGCTGTACCAGCTGATGAGTCCTAAATACAAGAATAAAGAACACAATGAAGGTATTTCGGTCTACAGCTGCAACGTGTAGCCAGATTAGGCAGGTTTGCGATGTCATGTTTGTCATCATCACCTGACTCGCTGTTGTAGGTGTAACAGCGCTGCTATCAGGGGTGCTGGCGAGGGCCAAGGCCGTCGCCAGCTCGCTCTGTGTTATTGGCCGCGGGCCAGTCGCTCCGCTGTGGCTCAGAGACATAGGACGAACCCCTGCTGAGCCCCCTGCTCTGCTAGACGGACCTGCTGGGCTCCCCTATTACATACATTAAGAACACAAAAGGCATTAGCGTCATTTCATGTGATGCCTGATTTTGATTTTCAGGATGAATGACTCACAGATTGGAAATCTTCCTCGTCATCAGACATGCCCTCAAACATGAATCCGCCTGTCAAAAAAAAGAATTGAACAATTATTAAAATATAAGAATTATTTATCGAAATATAGATGCTACAGTTGCAAAGAGCAGACACGAACCAAGTAAGAATCTTTTACATTTTATCAAACTATTAATAGACAGCCAGCTTTAGTTTGTTACAAAAATCTGGAACATGCCAACAGCAATCCTATTATTTAATAGTGATCCCACCTGGCATATCGCTGTATGAACTGGAAGAGACATTGCGAGAGGAGCTGTTACTAGACTGAGCTGGCATACTGCCCGCCACAGAGTGCAAGACCAGGATGATGGCATTGACCAGTGCCGGGTGGGAACTGATCAAGCTATGAAATAGAAAAGAAAGTTAAAATGAAAGTAAGCATTGTAATATCTGATCCAACCCTCTGTAAATATACACTCAGAAAACTTCATAAATGTCAATACAATAGCTCCCAATACAGCAAAAATCTAAAACTTAACCTCAGCGTCACAAAGTTTTATAAATTGCAACTGGGAGTAATGCTGCACTTTGAATTGCCCATGCATGTGTCTGTATCCTCCCACATTAATTAATAAAGCCATACTTACACATCAAGCATGTTCGGGTCTGTAAACTGCACGAAGAGATCTTTGTCTTGGAGCACTCCTGCAGCGATTTAAAGGTGACACAGAGATTTAAATGATGATTATTTGCATGTTGGAATAACGTTGATAATGTTGGATAATGACATCTCAATCAGGTCTTACCTAGGGCAACTGGGTCTGACCTAAGCCCTGGTGTAGCCACAATGATCTGATCCAGAGATTCCTTATTTGTCAGCATTTTATATACCTAATTAGGAGCAGTAAAAGTAAACTTATCCCAAAATACAACAACTTAAGTGAACTCTACAACAAATGTACAGAGCAATGTAATATGCTACATTGAGTTGTGGATGTTTAATCCTTTGTTGAGTGCTATCATGTAATTTAATCCGTTTACAGCTGCGCAATTGTTCTGTCTGGCAAGCTCATTTTGATGTGTTAGGTGTGCATGTCTCTCTTGAACTACATACATTCTGGATGTATCTAAATACAATACATTTGGTCTGGGCAAGGCCTGACTCTCTGAATACAAGTGATTAGGGAAAACGGGATTCATTACAAATTCTGCATAAAGAAAAAGATGTAGGAGAATTTAAAAAGAAATACAATATCCACGTCTGACTGAAAGATGGGACGAGAACAGTTATTGGAATTTTGAGCATATAATTACATCATATCATTACTATTCCTGTCGGAAGGTATAAACATTAAGAAAAGATCAGTATAGCGGCAAATGATGTGTTCTACTCACAGAGTCTCTGTAGGCAGAGTTTAGAGAATGAAGAGCAGCATGAAACACTCTGAACTCCCTGGTTGCAGTTGTTCTGTTCACAAGCTCTGAGATAATAAGTGAAATATTGAAAGTATACATTGATTAATTCAGCAGGAACAAACCATAAAGCTTCAACACATGTTCTGCAGTAGCATGAGACACACACACACCCGGACAGCTCTCAGGCTCTGGCCAAGTCTTTTTGAGAATGTGTAAGGTGGACCCTGGATGAATCCCGCAGGCATCCAGAGTTAGATCATCCTTAAGTTTCCGCCCACAATGGACCAACTCTGGCATGAAACAAACACAAACAAAACAGAAATAATGCCACCATCATTTTTTTGGGATAACCCTTACCTGTTTTCCTTTCAGTGTATTCAAACAACAATTAATTACAGGTTTAGACTCAAAATCTTCATTTGTCATATATATCTGAGAGCAGGAGCAGACCTATGAGATCAGGATCTGGGATGGAGTCTGGAAGCTGAGCAGCAACAAGCTGCTTTAACGTAGCGACTCTGTATCCCCCGGGTGCAACATCTCCTGGCATCATCTCTGGGAAATGGAAGATGGATTTCGGCTGATCCACCAGCTTCAAAGAGAGGCGCCAGTCTGCAGACGCCATCACTGCAAACACACAAACAAAACACAGCCTTATCGTGAAGAGATGTACTGTATCTGTAACAGCTAACATAACGATGACACCAGTTAGTTGTGCAGCTCTGAACCACGTAGCTTTTTACCCAACTGGATTATTTTTTTACGACGAAAGATCCAGGAAAAAAACCGAATCCATTGCTTAATTTTAACATATGTTTGTGTTTTAAAGCTTGTCACGAGTCCAGCTAAGCAGGCTACCGGTTAGCCGCATAGCTGTGGCTACCAAACACCGTCCAATTTCCAAATTAAACACGACTTATTATTTTATACAATTCAATCATTTAAGCTTATTCCGTGGCGAATTTAATGTTGTAGTCATGCAGAAAACAAATGATAAATGATTGCATTCGTGAAGGAAACGCAAACTCACTCCTGCTTTGTTGACACTTGGTTTACTTCCTGGTTCTATGTCACGTGAACTGCAGAGGAAATACGTAATTTTTCTGTCACGTACAAGAGAAGCAGTTTTTTTTTTTTTTTTATTTTCTGTAAGTCACCGCTGCAGCTCGTTTATTTTGTCATTGTGCTCTTAGTGATACATTAAAGAAAGATATGTCTAAATGTACATGTACTCTTCTGTTTGCAAACCAGCTCTCAAATTTAACAAATTAATCTTTTTAAATACTAACAAATGCAGACACTAGGGACTGCACGTTATTATAACGATAAAATGCAAAACATACAAACCTAATATTGTTTGTTGATCAAGACAGTCAAACAGAATGTCTCATCATAACCATGTTTGCTGTATTTTTAATATTTATTGTATTTTTTGTATAAATTTTTTGTTCTACCCTCATGTCCTGTATGCTTGCTTTGTCATATTTCTGCACCATTTATTCAATAATATAAAGTTATAAATTCAGCGCTTATTTCAATTTAGCCAGACTTTAAGTCAATGACTTTTACTATCATGAATCCAGCATGAAAAAAAAGAACTTAAACATTGTGAACATGTGATTGATCTGTATTCATTCCATCACCGCATCTTGAAAAAGTGAAAATCAGGTTTACTTAGATGCTAAATTAACCAATTATGTAAAATTAGATTTTTAAAAAGTCAAAAAGGTAAAGTAAATAGATATGAAAGAAACAAAAGTATCAAAAGCACATCTAAACGCGTTTGTACGTATATAGTAAACACTAGTAAACGAATAAATGAATTGGTACATACACAGGATTATTTATAAGACATGTAACTCAGTGTATCATTGTGGAAAAGGAAATATCTATAACATTTTTGGGAGAAAAAAAACCGCAAAATCCTAGAATGATTTTTGAACTATGGATTTTTAAAAATATTTCCCTTAAAAGTCTTCATTCTGGATGAGTTAAATATCAGTTTGTTCACATTTACCCAGAATGCATCCTGATATATTTAGCGTCTTCGGACATTCAAATTATTAAAAAATAAAACATAATGAATGCAGACACATTGTAGGTTGAGTTTGAGTTGTTTTTTTTAACAATACAAGGATAACATAAACATTGTGTTATTCGTGTGCGTTCAACAAATGGTTAACTTAAGTTGGGGGTCGGGACTCTGGAGACTCTTTCCCCCTTCGGTATGACATCACTACTGGACAAAGCTGCAAGGAGTGGTTGGTCTTGTGTGGAGCGGTCCGTCACAAATCAATGGAACGTACAGAATAATAAAAACTAACGAATCACAGAGTATCGACCGTCAAAACAAACATTAGCCCTGTCCACAGCAGCGCTTTAGTAGAGCTTTCTGAGAGGAATGAGGGAAACAACGACTGCTTGATCCAGAAAATAGTCACCGCCGCTGGATGGTTGGTGATTCTTAAGTGTCCGCCTCCTAACATGGTAAGTCCAAGCAGAACGTGTAAGAAAAGACAGGATATGCTAAATTATTTTTACAGGTTACCGCAAAAGATAACGTTTTAACTCCCGCTTTTCACAAAGACAAGCGACAGCGAGGGAACAGTGTAACCTAAAGAAAAAGTCTGGGAACTGGTAGTCATTGCGGCTTGAGTATTTGCTGGGTCCACATTGTGTTTAATGTAGTTTATTGTAGTTTTCAAGAAAGATAGAGGCCTACGAAGCTATCCTCCTTCAGCGATGCAGCTGTTGATACAGCTCTCGTACAGACTGCGCCCTCCTTTGACCAAACGTGAGCACTGCATCTTGTCGTTGTATCTTCAGTAACTTAGAACGTGGATCTGGAAACTCAAAAGAAACAATTTCCAGTTTTTACAATCGAAACTGATAGAAAAGTGGCAAATCATAGAATTTGTGATACTTTGTAGATGTAGTCATCAAGTCAGATTACCTTGAACAAGTTTTGTTTAGACACATAGTCAACATATGTCTGCATTTGATTAGTGAGATATTTCGATATTTTTCCTTCTTGACTCTATGTATCTCTAGTGACACATTTGTCATTTGGTGATGACATTTTACACAATACATCTTTGAAGTCCTGTTCGAGTATTTGCATCGTCTTTAGTGCTGTCGGATCACATTGAAATTATAAGTATGATGTCATGGCATGTGACTTTTTAACTCCCGCAAGTTCAGACTGAGGCTGGTAAAATACTAAACGCTGTGCTCCTCCTCAGTGGGATGACTTAAATGAAGCATTAACTAACTTTCTATTCATATCGTCAGTTATGTGTGATGTTGAGGATTCATGTGCTCCGTTGCCCTCATAATATGATAATACAGGTATGCCCTGTTGGCAGATACCACTTCCTGTTAAATGGGAAGCATTTATTTTGGTGGAAAGGATCTCTGAAATGTATATTCAACACTGTTACATATACATAAAAGTGGCTGTAATTTGTGACAATGACAAATATGTCTTACATTTCATTCTGCTACCTTAACCTATCATCCATCAAAACAGAAAAATATATATATATATGTATACTCTTTTAGCTTTATGCTGTAGTTTTGTGAAATTGAGATATTGTCCAGGCGTAGTGTGAACTGAAAGGGCAGATATTTTAACAGGACACAACAGGAAAAGCAGAGGGCTAAATAGAAACAGAAATTATGACTCTGTTCCATTTTCTTGCGTATGTATAATACCAGGACCAGTGCACTAGTACACCTAAATGGATCACAGCATTACTGTTGACCTGTTTGGTGTGAGAGAGGATTATTGTCATATCTTCTTAGGCATAGAAATAGTTCTGTTCCTTAGTTGGGCTACTGTGTGGCACATTTCCTTGCATGAAGTGAACCCTGTCATCCCTATGAGGGCTTGGTAAATTGTACCCATTGATTCCATAAGGGCTTTAAAAGCTCATTTTCCTAGGATGATGCTCTTTTCCTCAATGGTATCAGCGTCTTCCAGGATGGAAATGCTCCTATCAACAAGTCATGAGTTGCCCCCGGTGGTTCAAGGAATTTGGCAATGATGCCAACCGTATGCCAATGGGAGATTAAGGCCAACAGAACCGGTCAAATTCATTATGTTAATTGGGATTAAGAATGACTGTGTCCTCCAGGAGAGGCATTGACCAAAGAGCAGCAGCGTCAGTAAAAGGACAAGCGTTTACAGAGATTTCTCAAAAGAATATTGTGACACTACTGTACTCCTGCGACCATGTTTGAACTGCAAATCTTAATGCGCTGTGATACATAAAAAATTATCATTTGCAATGTAACACTTTGTGACCTCAGTAGAAGGCTTAATAATCCTTAGCACTTTGTCGAAATGAATTAAACTGGTTATTATGGTTTTAAAAGCTGCAATCCAATCACTAAACAAAATTCAACAGCATTCAGACTGTCAGACAGTGGTTCAGTGACCATTTCTTTTCTATTTTAATGACTTTCATTCTAGAGCACATCATAATTAGTTCAATGAGCAGCAACAAAATCTTTAATAAGAGCTGACAATAGCTTTGATACATTATTGTAATATAGCCTGGTGATGGGTTGCGCCTGCTCTTTTAATAAGACTTTTCACAGTTCAATGTTGTTATATTCATATAAATTATTTGAAGTCGCTGTTGCAGTCAGCTTGTTTGGACCTGTGAGTGAACGGAATAGTAACAGTTGGATTAGGAAAAAATGCTGGCATTGTGCTGGGAAAGTACTTGAGTCATTCAGGGAAAAAGTTTTGATGGCTTCCTGGTGTCTGGACAGCAAAGTCAAAGTCTGGCTGCGGTTTGATGAGTTGGATGTGCTGGGGAAAACCGTACACCCAGCATCAAATACATTTTAAGGAAATGTCCTTTTTATGATCTACGTCAGTGGTTTTCCAAAGATCATCTAAATGCCTTCCTGTCACACTCTGTTTCACTGTATAGTTATCCCCCCTTTTGATTGTCCATTCAGTGAATTGTCCTCTGATAGACCTCCAACTCTGAGGGAAAACATCAGATTTGTGCAAATATCTGTATTTTGGTCTCCTGCCTTCTAAAAGACCAGAGAACAAGTACTGAGAAGTTCTGCTGTTAAGTAATTGCACTTCTGACCACATCCTCTCCACTGAATCCACAAATAGAGCCTAATGGAAAGTTTGGTTAAGTCACCAAGGAGATCTGAAGATTACAGCAATATTGAAACCTAAATTCAAAGTATTTTAGAAAACTGCTGTGCTACATGTCCCAACTGAAAACAAAGACTGTTGAACTTGTTATTGCAAAGTCATTTATCTATTTGAGCCATGAGGGTTATAATCATTCCTGTTTTTCTGTTGTGCACTCCACTGTGGGGCAATGTTGTTCACCAAAAGCACACTAAAGATAAATTGAATTAAGTATGCACATTGTATGATTTACTTGATTAGTTTCCATTTGCAACATAAGATGATAAATTCCAGCATTGTGGGAAATATCCTATCTCCTCCAAACTAGTGTCACCATAACATCTCTTTCTCTGATTAAATTTAAGAAAATCTCGTCTTTGGTCACCAGAAAACAGGGCCTGCTTCTGTAAATATCCCTCACACCCAGCCCAGTGGAGTGAAACACTATCCGCCATGTACTACATAACCAATAATTTGCAACGTCTGTTTCCATTACAGTTGTGCAAATTGCTTTTTTTATCAACTTACCAAAAACTTCCTCAAATGAGCATGAATATTTGAGTTTGTCTTTACACAGTTTTCTATTTGCAACTTCAAATAGCCCAGGTCTGGGGAAACCCCACAGAAAATGTCATGCACACCCACACAGATTTTTCTTACTGATTAGACCTTTTGGGACATCTGATGAGGTCACCAAACACCCTACGTACTGTAAATAGCACATGTATAGTGAATCATGTGGTCTGTTTTTCCCGCACAATAAGTTAAATAAGTTTACACGTGTGAGGTTTTGTGTGACGCTCTGTCATCACAGGCTACGTTATCTTCTGGTGTACTTGGGACATGATTGATGACATTCCCCAGGGTCGACATCAGAAACCCACCCCCTGAACACAAAAAGCAACACAAGTAGTTGGCTGTTGTCCAAATGACATGTGCAGTTCACACACCAATCACATCTGTCCAATAATGTCCTCCCAGATGATCCGTGTGGTAGCCAACAGCAACAAGCTACGAAAGCTGCAGATAAAACTTACTGAAGCCCCTCACGCCTAACCTAACACCATGCTACCTCATGGTGTCTTTTTCTTGTGTTTACCTGTTTATTTTCCCCTTCCTTTGTTGTGACCTCATCTGGCATTAACCATGATAGTCCTTATCCAGCTCTCACAGACTGTCTCAGGGTACAGACAGCGGCCTCCTGGGAAAAACTGTGAATGGTAGAATAGAGAGGAAGGCTAGACAGGAAGACACGGATAACTGGTCGCAAGGAAGTGAGTGAACAATAAAAGAGAGGAAGTAGACCTCTGTGTCTTTTCCTTCATGTGCTAATTGATGCCAGGCCAGCCAACCAAACGGGAGCCAAATGTTGTGGATCACTGATAGGAGTGTGTCGTTCACACCCTGATCTATTACACAGGATTGTTCCAACACTTCTATTTGAACAAATTATTATATAGTAGCCCATAGCAACAGCACAATAATTCACCATATTTTACTATTATAAGACATGGTGAAAGATACTGACAAGCTTTTCACCTAAATCTATTCAATGTATCTTGAATAGCTTCAAAGATTTTGAAATGTGTTAGCCATCACAAATCACCAAATATTTCTTGTTATCTTTTTGTCAAAGTTACATCATTGTTGCCTGCTAATGAAGTTGCAGATGCAGACTCATTACAAAAGTCTAACACAGACATATGTTCATGCTTTAGCCAAAAGTCCTGTAATCTCTGATGAGAATTTGCTGCCAAACAGCAATTAATTGACGAGACAGCAGGCAAATAGAGATATTACCCGCGAGGATAACGTCAAACTTAAATCAGCTCTCATCAGCAGCCAACGTTATCATAGTGTAATTGTCTCAATTTTTGGTAGACTTATACCCACAACTTTAGTACATGAAGATGCAAACAACAGAATGTCAATGAAAAGGAAACACACCCGCCACCTGTCTCACCAACAAGACAAATATATTTTGCTGGCTCAACATACACAGAAACAAACACCTGACCCTTGTTAACGTCCCATCTATCTGTATACATCAATAATATAGAGAGGAGAACATATATCGAGTGTCAAATTAAGTCGAGTCAAGTTTATTAATGCCGCCCAGTATTACATCCAATGTCTTAAAAGGCTTTACAGGCCCACCTAACAATGACCAGAGCTGTCTATGAACACAAGGAAAAACGCCTGAAAAACTCAAACATGAAGGAATCTGGTGAGAGGCTAGTCAGAGAGATTCCCTCTCCTCAAATGGAGGAACCACATGTGGGAAAAATTAAGTACAGAGAAATTCAAAGAAGGAAAATAACATGAAAACAACACTTGAGACACTCCCAAAGTTTGTTTCCCCTGTTTAGTGACTTTGTGGTGTGGTGTGAGTGAGTTGTGTGGCTGTCTCAGAGTTGGTTATGAAAAGACACAAACTATGCTACACTACAACATACACCTTAAGATCCTAGACATTCAGATTGCATTTCATCAACCTTCATTTTCGTTTGTCATTATAATATTCAATCTCTTGTCTCTTGTTAATGTCTCTGTTTTTTTTTTGTTTTTTTTTACCACAGTGCTGTGTCTGAAGACATCGACTCTCGCTGTGAATCCCTGCAAGACCATGCTGTCCCTCCTGTTGATGGTGATCCTGGCTTTTGAGGCTGTTGAGGCTTTTGGTGGGTGTTTCCCCTATTCCTGCCCTGCCATTAGATCAGAGTCACTGTAGTTACAAACGCCACTGCCAATAGTTAAACAAGGTTAAACAATACACCCTGTAGGATCTATTCATCTTCCCACTTCAAAGGCTTCACTGGGCATAACAGCAGTTCAGATGAGGCTGCTCCCAAAAATAATGTGCCAGCAGTTGGAAAGTAATAAACCCTCCCTATTTAGAGTCTCATCCATCCAGACAAGTTCATGAAGGATGCCTTCTTGGTTTTTTTTTTAGATGCTCTGCTTAAGGGAGTAAAAACACATTTCCACTGTAGTTCCTGTACGTTTGGTTTTTATGGGTTTATGGGGGTGTTTTTTCTGTTATTATTCAACTTGTAAAACATAATAGCCTTGCCCTTTTCCAGACAGATGATGAGTAGTGCCTGGGGCTAGGGTGAGGAAAAGTTGCAAGAAGTGCAGTTTTTACGCTGTGAGTCAGGCAGTGTCATGTGGGAGTCATCCTTTCATATTCATAGCACCGGGATGGAAGGTGGTGGTTCCTGTTACAACTGAGGATACATAACTCAAAGTTTCACTTCTGCAGAATTGGTGCTCAGAGCAAATCTTGCGTAACCATAAAACAGAAGCAAATAGACCAAGGATTGCTCCATAACATCTCACGATATGGTAAATAAAATAAGAGAACTCAGTATGTCAAGAGAAGGATCAACACAGAATATATTTTAGCACTACATTTGTTCTGAGGTCGAGTCATAAATTAAAATTTCAGTGTTTCATATTCCGTTATATGAGGCTGAGATGGTGTGTATACCAGTCACTGACAGGAAACCATCACTGAAAAGTTTTTATGGTGCAAAAGAATAGGACTTACAAAAGAGTAATACTTTGTCTTTCATTCTTTCTGGTTGGGCGGGCAGAGCCTCCTATTGGCCAAAAGTAGCACATTTCAATCTTGACTCAGTGGTCTTAAGTATCTTCAGTGGTTCATTAGATTCCCATGCTCTGCCAGCACTAATGGGCCTGCTGCCTCAGAACTGCCCGGTCCTGCTCATTATGGGTTGTGTGGCATCCACTGTCTAACTCACTCCTACGAGAGAAAAGGGGGAAGTGCTGAGGACGGATGGAGCTCTTTAACTCATGGGTAATGGGCTATTGTGGCTCATACAGCGATTCCTTCTCTCTCTGCTAACCAGAACACTAAGTGAATTAGTTGGAGGCTAGTTTGATGTTTTAACCCGCACATGTAACGCTATATTATGGTGGAAAACACGGTGCATGGTGTGAGGACCTAATAAAGTTGTTTTATTTAATGTAGTGCAATAGCAATCTCAACTTTCCCTACAGCTCCTAAAAGAGCTTCCTGAGCATTTCAGAACGACACAGCCAGCTTTATTCTTACTTTAATAGGATTTTTTTTCTCTGTACCGTGTGTCTGAACTAGGGCATACTGTTTATGTACAAATTGTCTACGAATGTAATTACTGTCCAATATGTTTCACTGTGTCTTGTAAACATAGTTGTGCTTATGTTTGCCCCGCAGATTGTGTGTGGGTGTGTCCATGTGTGGTCCAGAATCTCTGAAGTGTCCAGGCCCCTAGGTGGGAATGCTGCCTGTAATCCTCTTTGTAGTTGGCAGTGTCATTGCACTGTAACTCCAGCAAATGCCTGTATCAGCAGACAAGATATTATTTTGTGGCTTCTGCCCACAAACTGTTGAAAAAAAAATTCATGGACAGGACAGGCTAACTGTCATCCAAATGCAGGAACATGTCTTCGTTGCTCCCAGCTCTATCCTGACTCAGGAGTCAGGTGATGGATTGTTCTTGGTGAAACCACTTCTCGTTGTTGCTCACATAGGACAGCTATTGTGTCAGTCTGTGACTTGTCTATAATGAGGGTTTTTGCACGCAGCTCCGTTAACTTATAACTTAAATAATATGCTAATAAGCAAATAATACTTGTTACATCAATCCACGAGCTAAATCATGGGCTAAGGCTAATAATCACACTGGTTGCTTATTCTAACTTAAACTAATATGATTGCACTATACAACTGTTATGTGTCTTTGAAATCCATTTACTATCAGTGTGTATATATACAGCAGTGATGGGACCACAACAGGGGCTGAATACTGTAATATCTTTGGCTCAGTCCAGCGCAGCGCACAGCCATGGCAGCCACTGGCAGAGCTAACAGGAGGCTGTCTAGCTAATTGCTTGTTGTTGTCATTCTCTGTGTTCTGTTAGCACAGCCACTCGGCTGGCAGAGCTCGTCGCACGCAGCTCTTAGCATCCAAACAATCAAAGCCAATCCTAGTAATGCAAATGCAGAAATGGAAAGCTGACCTGATTTCACTCGCAGTGATGGAGGCTGTAAGGTAATTCAAATTAATTAGCATAATTGGATAGATTGCATCTAGCATAGTAGTCGGCAGGCTCACATTATGGCAGGGCCCTGGAGCGTGAAAATAGGGCACTCATGCCCGCCTCTCTGGTGTACTTTTTAAAGGTCTGCTAACTATGAATGCCCTCTTCCTGTCCTCCTTTTCTCTTCACAGCAATTGATTCTGTAGAGAGGGGACACTTTAGACTGTGCAGAAATTCAATTTAGGGTTATTACCCCGTATCAGTGATGTTCTTGCTAATTTGATTACGTCCAGTGAAGTATCCTTTTAAAAACAATTGAAGACAGGCTCAACAAAGATTGCTTTCACCGCAATGCATACATAATGACCGGTCTCTGTTGGCTTGCTTCTGTCTTGCCGCCTCCCCTGATTCCCAGCTCCTCTTTTCTCACAGTGCACTCATTGAAACAGAGTGCATTACCCAACAAGCACCTCATGATTATTTCAACAAGTCCTAAAAATGCTGCCTTGTGGGATCGTTTAAAAATTTATATGGGTAATACATGCCGAGATAGCAGTTCTGGAGGGAAAGAGAGGCCTGGAGCCATATGTGGATCCTCTGTGTGCTTAGTGGACTGTGATGAACTGGATGAGCAGACACTGATCTGTGCTTCAAAAAAAGCATCAGTTCTACTTACTTGCTGAGGAACCCAACAGTGGACACGGGGAACCGCTTTTGGAGATGTGGTAGTGATGATGTCAGCTATGGCGGCACTGTCATCCAGATAATGCACAGCTGGCTGCAAACTGACCTTTCGTAAACACAACACAGCTCCTGGTGTATGAAACTGTGAATCATCAGGGGTCATGGACCTGTAAAAAAAAAAAATCCATCGCAAGTCTTGCCCTCCCCGTCAGAGCAGTTGTTGCCTGGAATAGAAAAAGCACTCTGCCTCTGAATAGGGCTGCACAATATGGAGAAAAACGATATAACTTATTGGACGACTAAGTAAGTAAGTGATGCAATATGTCTGAAATGAAGTTGTGCCATATCAAATCCCCTCCTGTTGTACGTGCTATATATTATATAGAGCATAAATTCTGATTAGTTATCGTCCAAACTGTACACAACTAATCCCAAATGAGTAGTGTCACTGACCTATGATCCTGAAATTGTGAAGAGAACACATGCTTATAGACTTATTTTTGCATTCAGTAAAACAGAAGTCACGTTTCATGTAAACAAAATGTGTAGTGTAGCTTGGTTACACCGAGTGTCACGTTCTTCTCTCTGCATTTTGATCATCTCAATGGATTTATTACTTTTATTGCACAGATTACTTATTGCAATAACAATAAAACTGCTGTAAAGCGCGCTATTGTAGTAACAAAAAATATCATCAACCCTGCCTCACTCCTCTATTAAAGTATGCCACAGTAACTTTTTACATTTAAGAATTACTTGCTCTGGTCTGTCCCTATCTGTCTCTTTTTACCCACCAGCCCACATCCTTCTCTATCCATCTCCAACCTCCTGTTCATCAAAGGTTTGCTGTCTCTCAGGCTGGCAAGCCAGAGGCTTGCCCTTATCTCTTTACTGTTCTTCAACAGGCACTATTATCTGACTGACTGCCAGAGCCCATTAACAGGTTATTGACAGGATATGAGATGGCATACATCTGTGGTGAAAGCAAGATAGAGGAAATTGAGATATGGAGCAGAGAAGAGAGAAAAAGAACAGAAGTTGGGCCCATCTTGATTCATGGCATTGCTGAAAATAAGCTAGAGCTCCTGTCATTTCCATCACTTTCTCTCACCACCGCATTCAAATCCTGCTTACTACAGGACACTGCCTTCAGTACATTTTATGTCTCCAGATTCTAATTTTTAGGTGTGAATATTATGGATATCTACTGTATATACGCCCCTGAGAGCATGACATCAAAAAGTAGTTTTTCCCTCACACTTTTTCAGAGGTTGGTTATATCATGAGAATAATCGCAAAGAAAGGACTCACTTTTGTGCAAAAACCTTTGATGATCTTGTGTTGCAAAATGTCAAGAATGAAAATGTTTTGAGATGTAGTTACATGCAGCAACAGAGGGGGGCAGTGTTGTAAAAGCATATTCCTCCAGTTTGTCCTCTTCTCCAAATATCACTCGAACTTACTGTCATTGCTGGTTGTTAGTACTGCATTTGTTTGCTATGCTGTGTCAATACTGCTGCCGCAATGTATTTTCCAGTGTTTGCTTGGTTTGCTATGAACTTTATTTCATGTTGTATGTTGCCGTAGGGCGTTAGATAGTAAATACATGTATTTACTGCGGTATAATGAGTGGCTCCACTAGCCACATAAGTAACTCTACTCCCTGTCTTTTATTGAAGAATCTTCATTATTACTGTTATGAGGATGAGACCATGAGATCTATGTGTGGTTGAATGGTATTGAACAGAGGCAATTTGAAGTGGGAGTCGTAATGCTTATTGAGCCAGAAGGCCTTGGCTTGGTATTGAATCTCATGTTGGTGTGTGTGTCTGCGTGTGTGGAAATTCAGTGAATGGTGAAAAATATCAGACATCTTTGTAGGTAGCTTTGGACATTACTAAGCTGAGAAATTAAGATGTGCCTGTTTTATCGTGCTGTGTTTCTCTCTGTGTGTGTGTGTGTGTGTGTGTGTGTGTGTGTGTATATGTGTGCGCGTGTGCGTGTGTAAGTACAGATACAGATGCCTGGGTTCCTGGGTGTAGTGCCATGTACATGTGTGTGTTTATGCGTGCGACAGCATCTCTATTGTAGTGTCAGAGAACCGCATGTCCTCAGACGGTGTGTTGCCGTGGAGCTGTCAAGAGTCATACAAGTGAGGAATATCAATGTGTTTTTTCGCCTATGTGTACCTCCTCCTGCACACACACAGAAATTGTGTGTGTGTGTGTCTGTGTATGTGTGTATACCTGGGTATTGTTAGGATTTCATTTACCAATACCACCGATGCTGCTTATCGCTGCTCATCTTTATTGATACTTGCTGACATGGTGGGTGGGGCTGTCAGATAGTGATACAATGTAGTCCTGTCCATATATCATTTATAGCTCCTTATTACACAATCAGGTCTTGGGTACTGCTGCTTCTCTCTTGTTGTCAAGTCAATTAAAGACAACATAAATAGAACAAACAACACCTTAGCTTGCAGCCTGACAAATATGGGTGAAGATGATCAAAAGAGTGATTGTAGCTGCTGAACAAGATTGATTTTTTTAAATCATGATAAATTTATCAGTATACTCATGATTGCAGTGGAGAGACCGCTGCTTTGTTCAACTTGCTGAGGTTTAATCTTTGTCTTGAGTCTTGAGTAGACTGATAATGTGGAAATGTTGAGCTGTGTTCATCTGCTCTTGTAAACTCGTGTTGTTGGGGGACGTTTTGTTCCAATTGCTGCAAAATGTATACAACCGCCAGCAGCGCATTATGTGCACTCGGGGTTTGTAACATATTGCATCAGAAAAGAAATCCTGGGCAGCACGGTGGTGTAGTGGAATTGTGGTGTGCACTCTTTCCTCACAGCAGGAAGGTCGTGGGTTTGAGTACCCGGATCGACCACCGCACTTCTCTGACTGGACTTTGCATGTTGTCTGTGTGGGTTGCTCCGGATTCCCACGCCCACAAAAAAATGTGCGTTGGACTGATCACTCCTGCCATTGCCCTTGACCAAGGCATTAAGCAGAAGATCTAGAGTTTGTCCCAGGGCGCTAGTGTGTGTGTATGTATGTGTGTGTGGTTGTGTTTGCATGTGCATGTGGATGCTGCCCACTGCCTCTCATAGTTAAGATTGGTTAAATGCAGAGAAATAATTTCCCTATGGGGATCAATAAAGTACTGTTCTTTCTTTCAGTCCATCAAATTTGAGTGTATAAAACTGCACAAATCTTGTGATTATTTGTGAGTGCAATGCATTTGTGACACATATTTAAACCAAAATGTCCCATGTTCTACCCATGTCTGCATGGGTTTCTTTATCTGTTTTTCTGCTGGGTTTTTTGGGAGGGTTGGGGTCCTCTCACAGTCCTAAGAGAAGCAGTTAAGGTGGATTGAAAAATACAGGTGTCCTTGTAGGTGTGAATGATAGCTGTGATGGATTAGCGACCTGGGTCCAATGCTTGCTGGGATACGCTCCAGCTCCCTGTGGCACTGTACAGGGTAGGCGGTAAAGGAAATAAGAGGATGGATGGACGGATGGATTCAGCAGAAACACCCAATGTCCTCTCAGTCCATGACATATAACAGATGTTAAATTACACGTAGCTTCTCATACGCTTTAGTAAAGACAGACAATAGTGATTTAATGTCTTCTCAATGCGCATAAGGCCACACTGTCTATTGGGATAGCGGTGTACCTTTATGCCCCTCTAAAGAAAAGAAAATATATGTATCTGCCAAAGTTATGTGGACAAATTTAAAAGTATGACCAGTCAGGACACATTAACTAATTGGCAATAGCTATTACAGCTGTTCGATAATCATGTCAATATTAATACAATATTCTTTTTGTATGAGACAATGTGTGTATGTACAGTACATGTTTAGATTTGGCGTCTGGTTATTCTAGTTTAATGTAGATGTCCTGCGACTTGGTTTAGGATGCTACATAATCACATTTAAAGAATACTTGGGTTGGTTCAATTGCCAATGCAATATTTCAGGGTTTGAATGAAGATTTGTTTTCCAAAATTCACCTTGTCCCCGGCATGACCATTCTGAACGGCCGTTCCAGCTTTTAGTGATAAACACACCCAGGTCTGACCTACACTTTAAAAGTAACAAAGTTTCTCTCACAATGACACAGAGAAATACGCACACCAGCACTGCTAGTCACAGCAATTGGGCCAGCCCTGAAAATAAAGTATAAAATAAGTAAACAGGACGTAGCTTGTGGCATGCCTGCTGTGCCAGATGTTTATCTTTGAACAGTGTGTTTCAGTGTTTCAGCAAGTGAGTGACAGGAAGAGAATGAGATGTGTGTCCACTTTTCTTTTATTTTCGAAGCCTTGACGATCAAAACATTTTTACCTGCATCTATTTTTGCTGCGTTTTTTAAATTAATGCACAAGTTTATTGTAGTTTTATTTTCATCATTGACTTTCACGCTCATTCAATCGCTATAGTATCATATATTTTGCCAATGTTTTACAACATTGGAGCCTGTCGGGTTGGGTGAAAGGGTTAATTATTTAATTTGAGTCCAGTCATCCGCATGAATTAAATACTGCTTTGATTTTGTGCATATTTGTAACACATGCGCATGCACTCATTCGCTGGTCACTACTGGCAGGAAGTGAGGTGTGTCTGGATGTCACAGGATTTTATTTCCCACACAGGTGTATAACCCACAACAGCAGTGCCTATGCCTTGAACACCCGAGGAAAGCGTGATGGAAGGAGGTGTTAATAGTGACAGGATGATGTTGAGTCTTGAAGGTAGAGAGTGATGTGAAGATCACTTGCAGCCCTGTGCATTGCTGCTAAGCGAGGCCCATTGCCAGTGCTTGCAAAGGCTGTAATCAGTTTATTTCATGTCAGCTGTGAAAGTGCCCGTCTCTGTCTCGCAGGCACTCAAATAGAGCAGAGGCCTATAAACACAAAGTGCAGTGTGTAAATCCCCACAGCTTGACGTCTCACAGCCTTCTGTGGCTTCTGAGCATCTCTTTATCAAGAGCGAGGAGAGGTGTGCGCCCCGCTCACCCCTTGAGCCCCCTGATAAAACACAGAGGGCCAGGCGCGAGAGCACGGCCCAGGCCCCTCACCAAATACTGCTGCTGATGTTGTTATCCATAACTTCTACTCCTTCCTTCCTTTCCTTGCCCCTTGTCTTTCTAGAATGCATGTTTTCTCATGTAAAGCTCAGCCCCAGCGAGATGATCAAACACTCTGCTGGAGACATGTTGTTTGTTGTGAACGTCATCAGATCAAAATCAAGCCTCAGTGAACAGCATTTCAATTTGACTCCTGGTATTTTGCCTCTGACAAATAGGACATCAGATGTGTGGTTTCCATGACATCAGCCAGCCAAGCATTTCTTCTCCTTTGTAATCCTCCTCCCCTTCGGAACGATGCAAGACACTGCCCCTGTATTGTCTTTCCGAGCTCGGGTCAGTGTCTTAGCCAGAGATCCCTGGGTAGCGCTGCATCCTCCCAGAGCCGGTAAGCTAGTAGTTGCTCCTCGGTGAAAGAAGCGTTGCGAGTGAGAGAAGATGTCGAATGAGAAAGAGAGTATCTATCTCTGTGGCTTTGGTACATGTTTAGGGATTAGTGTGTGAGGCTCCATCACAGCCTCTTGCTTGGCTTGTTTCCAGATATTATCTTTAAGTGCAAGCTCAACGCTGGCGTCTCTTTCTCCCCGTCTCTCTTGTCTCTCCCTTCCCCCTTCTTGTATGAACTCAGTGGTGTGAGTCATCCCAGGCTGCTCAGGGAGTGATTTAATTGCTCTCTCTCCTCCTTCTTCAACATGCACATCTCAGAGCGGGCTGTCAGTGACACTCCACTCCTCCAAAAAAAATAACAGCGACCTATTCATTACTGCAAAGGTTGGGCCACCTCTAAAGACAGCAAAAATACACACTCCAGAAATCAAGTGCGTTATCCCTATTGATGGCAGCACAATAAGGCTCCTGCCATGCTCTGTCCTGATAACTACTTTATTGTTTGCGGTGTTAAAGCCCTGTTGCACAATATGAGATGATAAAAAACACCCATACAGCTGTGGAACAGTTTTTTTGGTTTTTTTTATCACAGTAAAGTAAAGAACACTTTCTCCAGAGAATTCTTGTGTCTTTGGCAAAAGCGCTTGCTCGGTATATAGGCTTTGTTTTTGTTTGGTTTGTTCAAGATCGTAATTGTATAGTTCCAACATTTTCTTTTTAGAATGTTGTACGGCCAACCTGTACTACCATAAGACTGGCATGATGAATAATGATATATTTAAAAAGAAAAATGTTAATACCGCTACAATCTTAAAACATTTGCTTCATAATAAGTATTCATTACAAAAGGATACTGTCATTCACAAATTAATTTGCATCCTTTTCAGACAAAACACCCAAACCTATCTCAGCCTAACTTCTCAGTCCAAACATCATCTATCAACCCTCTAACCATTGCCTCGGTTGAGAACCTTAGGTAGGGGACTTCAGGTATATGGGGAACAGTTGCACTTGTGATGGTAAGCAGTAGGTGGCACTGTTCCCTGCAGATGGCTAACTTTGCAGGGGTGTGATGGGTGCAAGGGTCCCCTGTTGTGATTGGCTGAATGTGAGTGCTTGAAAATAGGTTTGCCTTGACATCTTGGTACACATCTGTAGATGAGCCCTCAGATGAAAGACTTGTTTGTTGTTAATAGGGGAAGCAATTATTGCACCTCTGCAGCACTCAAATCTAATTCTTTCCCAACATTGATGTCGGCTGTGTGATAGATAGAGCTCAACAAGGGGTGAGGAGGCTAAAATGGCACTGTGATGATAACAATTACAGAGGGTGAGCATGCAGTACAGTGCACTGCTCCGGGGGCCGACTGGCTTTTTTTTTCTCCCCTGTGATGATGATGAGTGTCTCCGAGTTGTATATGAGTAGACAGGGATCAATGGAGAATGCTGACTCTTTAGAGTACAACGGGTATACTCTGGACTGCCCGAGGTCGCTACTAATCCAGAATAATTATGCAGTGTTCTCTTTGCTCCGGGCCTCGTCTAGAGAAACAACACAGGCAGGCACACACATATGCATCAAAAAATCGGCATTGAGTGCTTTTAAGTAGAAACACTAGGCAAAAAGCCTCACCCTTCATTCCGATAAATTCAAGAATTTAGTCTCAGGTATTCCTTCCTGTATTTTTTAAAGGATCTACTGTAGCTAAAGATGTAACAAAAGCTAGACAGATGTTGCTACCATGGCTGGGTTTCAATGCACTGAGCCAGCACCAGGAGGCAAAGCCTATACACAAACACAAAGTACTAATGTTTACCTCAAGATCCCTCCTCTTCTTTTCTCCTTCCTTCATCCAATCTCACCTACTCTCTGCTGCCATGGCGCACAAGCAAAGTGGATGTTTGTAAAGCAGTCAGAATAAACATTTCAAAACACCACTGATTTTTTTTGTCTTCCAAAGACAAGTGGGTGTCTCAGAGCACCGTGAATTCATGCTGGTATTCAGTGAGTAGTGTATGTTTATTCCAGATCTGGGCCAATATTTACTGTTATACTGTGTATTTTGGACTAGGTGACAAATTTGTAATGTTTGACATACAAGCCGAGACAATGAATGCCACAAAGGCACGACGATCACATGTAAAAGGACTGTTCAGTGATTGACAGCGTACGTGACACTGTCGACAATACAGCAAAACACACTTGTCTTTGAAAAGCGTTACCATTAATTGAAGTGAGCGCTGTTTTAATTGACATCCCTCTCGTGCCACCTCTTCGTCTTTCAGCGGTGCTGGATTTGCAGGTCCCTGAGCAGCCAGTGGTGGCGCTGCATGGCCAGGATGCGATACTCAACTGCTCCTTCAGCCCCACAGGCCCTTTCAACCTGTCTGATCTGACTGTCATCTGGCAGCTGACGGACACTAAACGCAGTGTGTTCGGCTACTGGGCGGGCCGCGACCAGCTGGCAGACCAGGCAGAGAGCTTTGCCAACCGTACCAGCCTGTTCCCCGCCCAGCTGGATATGGGCAACGCTTCGCTCAAGCTGAGCAGGGTGGAGGTGGCGGATGAAGGCAGCTATACCTGCTTTGTCAGGGTGAAGGACTTCAATAGTGCTGCTTTGCTTCTGCAGGTGGCCGGTGAGTCAAACTGATGATCTACGAATTCCATGACACATATAGATGCATACAGATGAACATGGATGCTTATGACCAATGGTATACAGAAAATAATAATAATAAAAAAGCACTCACTCACCTCCGTCAAACAGGTTATTTAATTTAGTCTGCAGGGAAACCTAATATTATTTAGGACAACAACAAAAACTGATATCTGTCCGTATCCATTTCATTGTACCGTACATTTAATCATATAAGGATAAATGCTTTTAATCAGCAAATGAATTGTAGGTTTACTTTACACATTAAATTGATTGTATTGAAAAATAATTGTGGTACTCACTATTGTACACTCAACCCTTATATTGCGTAATTTAGGATAATTTGTTAACACAAGATGGAAATGGGTGATAAAATAAAATGGTTTCCTCAGGGCGCTCAAGCTGCATGTTTGTCAATAAGCTTAGATTGCGATCTCTGTCTTTGTCAATATCTGCTGACTTTGATTATTAGCTGTTGTTACGGTCAATCAGTCGTCACTAACATCTTTTCCACTCAGTGACCCTATCTTCCACCCTTACAGCCTGAGCACATTTCATTTATTCATGATACTGTGTGCACACCTAGTAATAGACTAACCAGTTATTTTCTTTCTTGTGAGATCGTTTCGGTGTTCATTAAGGATGTGAGTGTGCATTAGGCTTTTTAATAAATAACTTTTTCCCTTGGCTGGGGGAGAGTGAAAACAATGTCTTCTACGGTAACAAATGGTTCCATTTTATACATTTAATGTATGGATTGTAGATCTAGATTATTTTTATGTTCCAATTTTTTCATCTTCGGCGTCTATTATGGTGTGCTTAGAGAAAATGTACAGAGGCCTCAGTGGAAAACTGTCTGTCAGTCAAATGGGCAACTGGTGAAGTCACACTAAATTCTGACTTTGTGTTGACCGGCCACTTCTTAAAAAGCAGGTCGGACAAACTTATTTCACCTCGCCTTCAGCCCCACCCCATTGTTTGCTGTGCAGTGATTGGTTCTGGGAATACAACAGCCTCCCTCTCCGCCACCTCTGTGCCCATGCTTTAGCTCAAGGGACTGGATAACTATGATTTCAGCCGAGGTCGACGAGTCACCTCTCACCTCCTTCCCTTTCCACACTTTTGCTCCATAGGCTCAGTCATCCCAAGCCTGTATGTTTCCCCCTGTGTACCCTCACCCCCTTTTATATCACTATGCTTCCTCTTTGGGAGCAGCTCAATGTTGTGGCTTTCCTGATCGAGTCGAAGGAGATTGGAGGGATGCCGTATCAGAATTTGCCGCCATTGCTATATGGATCTGTGGGATATTAAGTACTGTGTAATGCCAAGCTCCCTCAATATAATTAAAAACCATGTTAAACAGGTCCCACTGTGTCTGTGTGTGTGTGTCCCGCTCATATGTTATCCCTATAGCCTCCATTCTCACTTGGCTATCTAATGCCTCAGTTTAGATAGATCACTAGATACATAGATACACACTGTAGATGACTAATTAAAAATCATGTCAAACAGGTCCCACTGTGTCTGTGTGTGTGTGTCTCCTTCTCATATGTTATCCCTATAGCCTCCATTCTCACTTGGCTATCTAATGCCTCCGTTTAGATAGAACCCTAGATACATAGATACACACTGTAGATGACTGTATTAATCCCCACAGCTAAATTAAATTGCCATAGCAGCTGAGTTAAAATTCAATAAAATACAAGACAGTAATACACAGATTCCCACAAGTGCACAGTAGAAATGAGAACGTGGATAAATGTAAGTAATAAATACATTTCCTTCCTGCTCCTGTGACTCCTCCTCTCCACCTCCGCTTTCTTAAGATTAATACTCATAATATTTTTTTTCAGCCCCCTATTCCAAACCTGTGGTGACATTGGAGCCTGACTCCAACCTGCGGCCCGGTGATGAGGTGGCCTTGACTTGCACAGCCTATGGTGGCTACCCAGCGGCTTATGTGTTATGGCAGGACGGCAGTGGACGCAACCTGACAGACAATGTTACTATTTCTCTGGTGGCCAATGAGGAGGGACTATTCAGTATGCACAGTGTGCTGACAGTCATTCTGGAGCCCAATAGCACCTATAACTGCCGTCTGATGAATCCACTATTAGGCGAGGAAGGCTACGCCTTTGTCACAATCACAGGTATGAGGGTTTTATATCTCATTCGAAACATATTTTTTTGTCTGTCGGACTTGTTGACAGTACTCATACTCATTTAAGCCTTAGGTATGCTTTCATAAATCATGATTCACAGTTTATGCTGTTTAGAAATCTATTTTTTCCTTTTGAGTTCCCCTTTTCTAAGAGAAACAGGTCCATTCCTCAAAAATGCATGGAAATAATGAAATGTCCAATTATAGGCCAATCATCATAACCATCAGTTCTTCTGTATCATTAAATTAGATGACTGGGTGATTATTTCCCCAAGGTAAGTCAAACCACTATTCATCACTTATTTCAGAAGGCAACACGGTAATGAATGATTGTGCTTGATGGAAGTACTCTCCTAGTAGCTGTCTGCAGGAAATGTCTGGTAACCAGGAAGACCTCTCTCTGATTGGGTGATGTAATCTTGGGCTATATGTGTGACAGTACCAATGTGATAGGTGTAATGATATATTCAATTACCCCCCCAACTCCACCGACCACCCATGTTGCTCTGGCCTTGCTGGTGTACCCCATGGTAAGTGCAAAGCGCGTTGTGAAAGGTGGGCCAAGGCTGGGTCTCTAATGGGAGCAGCACTGTGTGAAATGGCTCATAAATAAGCGGAGGTGGCCTGAGCCTGCTCTCTGGGTTGGAGCAAGAGTTGAAACTGGGCTGTTGAGGCAGGGGTCGAGACAGAGGTCAGGGAGTGCTGCTCCACTGGGCTGGGAAATGACTGTGCTGTCTGGAAACAGGATGGCCGATTGGCAGGGCAGGCTGGTTGGATGGCTGAGGGAGGATGGACCTGTTTGGTTGGCCTCTTGAGAAGCAGAACATATATCTAGTCAGAGTGACTATTGAGGGACTAAAAGGGTGTTAAACATTATGGCAAGAATAAAATACAATGTTTATAGGCTGTGGCCCTTATTACCCTTCCCCATCTTATATAGACACGTACTACTCGTTTTGTAATTACCGGCACTGGAAAATTGCAAAAAGAAACATTTACAATTTGCAGTGAGTGACATCCGGTGACATCAGCTTCCAGACTCCAACTGCGTCCATGCTGGTTATTAGCAGCAACAAACAAGAACCGCTCGCCTTTTCCACAAAGATGACCACATGAGTTCACTGAGTCATTGAATTTCCTGCTACTGGGGACAGAACTTGTGTTGATGTACACAGTATGCATGACCGTCACTTTGCACCAATGTTATCTTACTTCACTCACCATTTTTTTTCTTTGCTTTGTTTTATGGGGCACTGTGTGTCATTTGGTGAGGAAAAGAATGAATTTAAACCATTTTAAAATAAGGCTGTACCATAAAATGTAGAAAAGGTGAAGGGGCCTGAATATTTTCTGAAATATCAAATGCAATGTTTTCAGCATCATGTCTGTGACAGTTTAAACAACATGTTGGTTGGAAATATTGACATTCTTATGGGTGAGGGAGATCAGCAGGGCCTTGATAACGTGCCATGTTAGAGCAGTTTTGATTGGCTTTAAGCAGCTTTTTCTTTAGTCACAATGTCAAGGTTCTGCTAACCAGAATGTCAAAAAATTGTCTACAAAGCTAACCAGACAACCCTGAAAAAAGACCATTCAAGCCAAAATGCAATGGTGTGCAGGGATGAGAGTAAATTTTCTGTAGGATGATGATGGCCCAAGTTGTTAGTATACACAGAAGACTTACAGCACTTTGTGTGCAGTGATACAAGAGGGCTTGTTGAAATGAAAATCTATTTGCATTTGTTTACAACAGCTGGTGTATACTCAACAGTTTCTGTAATTAATTTTGACCTAGCAGAACTCTTCTGCTGAGAGTGGAGTGTGCAGAGCTTGAGTTGACATAGTGAATACACGGCTGCATACGTTTACAAAAACAGCAGACTGCACGCCACACTCAGGCAATGGATAATCCTATTAAATGGAAAGGTAAATATGCTTAAATTCCAAATCAACCACGAGATCAGACAGAGAAGAGGGAGAGAACTTGGAAGATATGTGGGCAGGTTAGATTTTAAGTGAAGCTCTGAAACAGTTTGTAATGTTTTGTGTTGTTATATTGATAGTTTTTGCAGGATGCTGCAAAGTTAAGTTTCAGAAAGACCCATAGGAATAGCTGGTATTGAACATGAATGGTACGAACAGTTTACTGACTTCAGATTCAGACCTCAGATGAACCTGAGTCTTCCTGCTTGCTTGGCTAATGTGTTTGTGAGTCAGTCCATCACTGGCTTACTCTCCTCACAATTCAAGAATAATGATTTTGATTTGTTTGTCATAATCAATGCCCATAACTGTCTGATGACTGCAAAGGGATGTGATGGCTCATCCTCAGGCTCTGGTGCCTTGTGTGTTTCCATGCAAGTTTAAAAAATAGATTTTACTCCCAGAAAGAAAATTAATAGATTTTTTTTTAACAATCATAATCAGACTATAATCAGTGTAAGTCAACATAGGTATTTCATTGCATGCATCATACTCCACATTTTTGCTTTAATCACAGTGTCGACAACAATATTAACATAATGTCCATGTAAACACCATCACCCCCACCAGGCAACCCCCTCGCCACTCTCTCATCAAGGATGGAACCATTTCTTCAGCATTGCCATACTAGCACTCATAGGGAAGCATTTATAGGGAACAGAGTCTGTGTGGACTTAGAAGTAGAGAGAAAGAGTTGGGAGGGGTGACAAGGGGTGACAGAAAGCGAGACGGTGACAAAAGCATTTGCAGAGCTCAGGGTTGTCGCACCAGGGCCTGACAGGCAAGAGACGAACTTGCTGACAGCGAGGCAGACATAGACACATCACCCCATGTGGTCTAATTTTACCATCTGCTGAATTTTGCCATCTTGCCGCATTTTTTGGCTTTCACAGTGGTTAGCACTGTTGCTTCACAGTAAGATGTCCATATTTGATTCCCATTCCCAGGCCAGCCTATGTGGAGTTGGCATGGTTTCCCCGTGTTTGTGTGGGTTTCCTCCGGATGTTCATATTTCCGTGACATAGAACTGGATGGAGGTACTAGAAATGATTAAAAAGCTCTTTCGAAGCCGTCTAGTCATGAATAAGCATGATTGTCCATTGCTGGTAGCCCTGTGATAAATGTGTGACTTGTCCAAAATCTTTCCCTGAGTAGCATTCAGCACATGCTGCAATACAAAAAGATATGTAATAAGGCAGTCAGTGAGTAAAACATAATCATTGTGCCAATTAAATACAACGCAAAAACATGTTTTGTGGGAGAAAGGACAAATTTTTAAATACTCCAAATAACAGCATCAACACTTCTCACATAGAGAAAGATGTTAATTAGTACTAATTTCACCAGAACTGTAAAACTTTCACCC
Source organism: Brotula barbata (assembly GCA_900303265.1). NCBI lineage: Eukaryota > Metazoa > Chordata > Actinopteri > Ophidiiformes > Ophidiidae > Brotula > Brotula barbata. The sequence continues at coordinate 56,367 of OMNV01000768.1, forward strand.
TTTGCACGAGTAGGATTAGAACTCTTATCAGGCATGTCCTCTACACCAGTATAGCTTTGCTGGCTTTATTAAGATGAGTGGGAGTTTCCAATCTCTTTAGGGGCTTCCCCAAGTCAATTAACTTCATAATAGCCATTTTTGTTTAATTACAGCTGGACCCTGATAGTCACACTGTACGCTTACAGTGTGTATGCTGTGTTTCTCTGTGTCAGCCCATGTTCTCATGTTTCTTACAAGGTTTGTGTTGTGATCCTTCCATGTTTTTCTCAGTCTGTCTTCTATAAATTGACTTAAACCACTGCAGGCGGATAAGATACTGCGGTTGTGCTAGGTATCTCCCTTAGGTGATTGTGTGTAATTGTATGAATGTGAAGCGAATGCATGCTCTGCCAGCCTTCACTGCTCTGTGCAGCCATCCTTCACTGGTTAAATCAAGGTTAAAAAACATCTTTAATTGCTATATAAACATTAGCATTATCGTGCAGATGGAGTGTAACACAGATGTTAATAGGTAGTGTGTTTGCGAGCATGTGGGTGTTCATTACACTTAACACTTTTTTTTCTCTCCCATTTTGCTTCGTTGCCCTTCTTGACTATGTCATTAAGTGTTCCAAAGCTTGATCTTTACACCATATAAATAGGTACCCTCTAGTGATTTTCCCCCTGTGCTGAATTGTTTGTCACTAGAATCTATATATAAAAAAAGTTAAATTAATCATTTTATTCACATTTCAGTTATTTAAAACACAATTTTACAATTATTTTTGAACGTTTTTCACATATCAAAAACTCCACCAGGCAGTTTTACAGTAATATGGTTGCTAAAACCATGATTTTGCTTCCCATTTGTATAAAAAAATCACTCTGCTGGTCCTTGTTGTCCACTGAAGAAGGACTAATTTAAATGCAATTAACGGAGCCTTAGGAGAAGCAGAAAACAGCAGTATAAATGAATCCGTTGTCAGCAGAGCAGCAAGCAGGCAACTTTCCCGATGGAACACTGTATTAATTAGTGTCCAGTGCACAAACAGGGCTTCTTTCTCTTGCTTAATGTGTGCTCTGTCTTATCAAAAGCCCAGCCAGGGAAAACGGTAGAATAGAGCAATGAAATAATGTTGGTAATCTAAAACAAATTCAGGTAGGCGGCAGTGGTGCCATAGTAAGCATGTTATTTGCTATCAGGATTAGGAACTCAGGCCACTCGCTGGTGTCCCTGCCCTAAGATGTTATAATGTCCTGTTCCTGGCCTTTGGGATGGGGAATTTTATCCCTGAATTATAGCCCGGCAATGTTATTTGTCATGCTCTTGGTCTTCCAGTTTCGGGCTCAGATTGTTAGATTGGATTCATTTGTAGGAAGTTTCTAGTCTGTACACTCTTGGTACAGTCAGAGAGATAAAATGTGCTCTTCTCTTTTATGCTGGGATTTATTTTCCCATTATTCTGCTCCCTGCTCTGCCATCTTGATTTTTTTTTCCCTTTAAGCATGTAAGTTTTTCTGCTCTGGTTTGATGTCAAAGTGCCTTTCTTCCTTGTTTCTTAATACTTTTTGGACTATGAAATATGTGCAATTCAAGATTTTTTTCTGTAATATGAATGTCAAGGGGTGGAGGTGAAGTGTGGTCAAGAGCCGTATCCATCTGTTGGCCAGAGGCACTATAGGAAGATAGTGCTTTCTGTACACCCCACCCTCTTACTTTTACATTGCCATACACAGCTGTCTGACATCTTTATGTCTGTCCCTGGCCTGGTGAGAACCTGTCTCTGTCCTCCCTCAGTTTCCTTTTCAGGACACTGTATTTATGAGGGCAGTAAAACCACAAAAGCCCACTTTTGTTATTGATCGGGTTCATTTTGATTTGGACTTGCAGTAAGAACTATCACTGGGACCGCTGGGCCCCTGCAGTGTACATTTCACGGAGCTCCTACTAAATCCTGTAAGAGGGATTCGTTTCAGGAGGTCTGGCATCAGTATTGGCTTTACAAAATGAAATCATATTAGTTGCAGCTTTTCTGAGTTGGTGGAAGAATAGGCGCCATCAAATGGCTGGGAACACCTTCAAACTTTACGTTTTTAATTATTCTCTACATTTATTTGCACCTGATAAGGACATGAATTACTGCTCTGCATAGGATATTTGCAACCTCTGTAAATTGCTTTGTTCTAGGCATCGAAACGGTCGAAATTAGTGGCTGACTACACACAAAGAGAATTGTTTAGCGCAATGTATTGTATTGTCTTTTCAATTAGGAGGCATTGAAAGATTTAGCTTTTTCTCAGGATAGGTAGCTCTTTCCTCGATAGCTGTAGAGACCCGTAATTGATTACCAAGTGTGAAATGGAAGTTAAGTATGGACCGAGTGTGGCTGTGTCCCAGAGGGAAGAAGTTCTAAGCGTACCTACCCTCTTACTCTGACAGTTGGACTTGAAAATACATTGGCACTTGCTGACTCACCACACAATAAGAAACGTATCTATTACCGAGCCCTATATTTCAACCCCAGTGTCAAATATCACGAAGCTAATATAATGGCTGTGATGAAGCCATGCTGTGGCTGTGCTCCTTTATGTGACCAGCTCGGTTTGACAGCAGCTCGCAATGACTCACATCTCCTTCAGGTTGCATTAATACATTCCCGCTGGCTCGGACTGACAAGCCGCAGCTCATTGCAGACAAACTGCCCATGAGGAAATAAACTCACTCCTCTTACCTTATTAATTTTGTCAACTGTGCTTAATTTCATCATTTGCCCTTCTTACGCATATTGCCAGAGTCCATCCGATTCTTTGCCACCAGCGGAGATCCTTAAAGAGTCTGTCATATCGATAATGTATCTGTCTCTGTGCTTTCAGTCAATTACTCAATCAGATGAGGAGTGATGCTGTTTGTAATGCTGTGTCATTTTCTTGATGTTGTTGTTAGAGGGACTAAGCCATCACAACAGGGCTAAGCTTATAATAGTATTTCAGGGTAGCACGGTTGTGTCTTGGACTCAGTTCAACCAAGTTCAACCAAGATGATAACTCATGTTTGCAAAGAGGATAGGAATGAATTAACAAATTAGAAATAACATTTAACACCAGGATTATCTAAATCTGTTCCATTCAATGGGTAGGTTGTTCCATGTTTTGGTGGCTTCAGTACAGTTTTAGTTATCAGAGAAAAATATGGTTGCTGTTTGGTCGGGTTTTTTTTGCCATAAATGATGAAGCCTGTGCCAGCCTCATAAGACAGCCTCAAAAGCAGCAATTTTCCCTTGTGGACAATATGATAAAAAGTTGAGAAATAAGAACAGATATGACTTTAGATTAATTTCAAGGTCCGTAGCTGCACTTACATTAAGTGTATGCAGGTCTGCTGTGTAACTGAACAAGGAACAGTACAGTGTAAGAAATAATTGCTAGGGGAAGATGGACCCTCATAATTCTCAGGCTCTTGCACTGAAGCTCTGTGGGCCTCATAACGATCACACAGCCTGTATTGTGGGGGCTTTTAAGGTAAATTTTTTATATTCGTTACATCACATTTTGACCCATCACATAAGTTCATTAAATCGCTGCTTTGTGTTCTGAAGCAGTTTGGACAGGGAAAACACTGACGTTTACATGGTATGAGATAAAGCTACAGAAAGTAGACTGGTACACACGTATATCTCTGCCAGCCGCTTTCTGACCATCTGTTGGTTTTTCTTTAATTTTAATTAAATCTTGTGCCATTGATAGTCACCTGTTTGTAAAAGGTAGCCAAATGGCATTAATCTGTTCAAACTGGACTGCATATCTTGTGTCTGATGTCATCTTAGTTACCGTGTTTCATAGTGAAAATATTCTAGAGTAGTAAAATATTACTTATGTGCTAAAAATACTAATTTGCTCACATATGGTGAAAGGTTCATATTGATATTGAAACACTGCAGGTATCAGAACATTGCTTTGGTTACTGCTTTGGAAGAAATTAGCTTTTTTTTTTTAACCTAGAAAATTCAAAGCGTACTTAATATGCATCCTGTTTTTAGCAGTAGTCTCTGATGAGCACCACGGGAGAAGTTAGGGGGCTAATGCATTTCTCAAGGACAACTCGTTAGTAGTTGTTCAGAAAAAGAAGCTTTTTATTTGTACACATATAATCTACTCTACAAAATCAGTGTGTCTCATAGTCATTCTGCATTTTATAAAATCATTGTATAATCCTAATTCATGTGTTTACTTTAATATGTACTTTATATCCTGACTAACTTTAGCACGTCCTTTAACTCTGGAACGGCATGGCTTAGGGGGCAAGGTGGTTGCCTAGTTGTCGGTTCAATCCCCCGCTCCTCCATGTCGAAGATCCCTAACCCCAAATTGCTCCTGGCAAGCAAGTGGGCCTTGCATGGTAACCTCGGTGTGAATGTGTGTATGAATGGGTGGATGTGAGGCAAACATTGCAAGGCAATGGCAAGCGCTTTGCGTGGTCCCAGACTAGAAAAGCGCTATAGAAATGCAGTCTATTTGACATCGACTAATCTAATTTCAGTTGTTCAGGGGTGGCCGTGGCCCAGTAGTAGAGCACGTAGTCCACCAACCATAGGGTTGGCGGGTCGATCCACACCTCCTGCTGTCCATGTGACGAAGTGTCCTTCAGCGAGACACTGAACCCCGGGCGCTTATGGTTGCCCTGTGCTGGATGGATTAAATGGAGTAATCAAATTTCAGATCTGAATGTACATCGGCACAGCATGGTATAAAAGCTGCTTTGCTTTGTTTCAGCAATACTTTAGATGTCTGTGATTATTTATTCTGAAAACAAAATAATAATTCAAACGCAAGTGGATAGAGGATCATATTCATTATCATAACACCGTAGCCTCTCACAAAGCATACTATGTTCTCAAATAACATCCTGAGCATCAGTTGATGCACCTTATCATTTCTTTGTGCAGCAACTTGGTGATGTGGGCTTAAGGTCTCATGTTTGCAAGCTTCTGCCCTAAGGAAATGTCCTTGAGTAAGCCATGCACCAGAGGTAGGTAGAAGTAGAGCTAAACAAAACCTTTGACCTCCCTAAAGGAAACATCTCTGTGGTTTGTGTTTGTATTTATTTGCATCCCAATGAATGAGAACAATTTGTGAATAATGTGAGGCAGGGTGGTTTTGATCTTGAGATGAACAGCTAACAGGAATTCGCTGACCTGCTCCAAACTCTGAATTGGGTTCAGCTCTTGAGCGCTTTGAGAATATTCATCTGTCTTTTCGGTAACGACGAAAGACTGCAGCACGGGAAAATGAGAAATGCTGTTTTTATAATGAGAGCCCAAGGCAAAGACATACAGAGGCATGTCTTTAAAAAAATCTGTCATTATATATTCTCCAAGTAATATTGCAGTGGGTGAACTCTTTGAAGATGTCCGTGCAGTGCTTTAATGTTTTGGAACTTGTATTGCTCTTTGATATAGGGTTAAGTTTATATTCCGTCATTTCATATTCAGAGATGTCATCATGTAACTGGTTAAGTGCAACTGTTGCATTTTACTGCTTTTGATCATTACTCCCAAACATCTTACACATGTATACATTTGTTAATTTATGTTATTTGTTTGGCTCTATGTGTAAAGACTAATCAGAGCTGCTTTTGAAGCGCTATACAAATTCTTTTCTCGTTCATAATAAATGTTACTGTGTGAGCACCAACAAATCTCAGCATCAAGATCGCAGAAATGAAACGGATACGGACGTGGAGTTAACTTTAGGTTTGTTTGACAGGTTGCATGCATACCCTCAATTTAAATGGCTCTCTTAGCTATTTGTCTTTGTCACTCTGCTGCCAGCTAGACGCTTGGCATCAACTCAATCAGCTGCTGCTTCAGTGCTGATAGCTGTCACCAGTGATTTTTTTCCCACACACTTTCAGCATTACGGGTCTTGTTTTAAAGCTCATTAAAATTTCAGGTATGTTTTAAATTGATGATTGCACTCAAATTGGGCTTGTTTTACTAAGAGGGTCTAGTCAAGAAATGGAACAACCAAAAAAAAAAGAGAGGGGGAGAAAAATCAATAGTCCACTCTGCTTCTAACATCTTAATGCTGCTCACAGTGTAGGAGGATGTGTAGAGGTGATGGAGTCCCTGCCAGTTACTAGACATCAGAGGAGTTTTTAATTGAAGTCCCAGTGCGGCTGGGAGGCACATGGGAGATGTTTAGAGAGTGCTAGCCTAGTCAGTGTTCGATGAGGTCAGCAGACGGGGCTTGCGAGAGACATCGGAATTGATGCCATTTTTGTACACCTCCAGGGGCTTTATTTGTATTGTCACTGCTGCAGATGCAACAGCCATTCAGATAGCTAGCCTGCCTACTTGGTCCAGTACCAAGTGTGTACTTGGTTAAATCTTGCTTTTTAGCAAAGCACCCCAACGGTGACCATCTAATGCCGTGAAGCTTTAGAAAAATCCTTGATGACTGCGTATTTTTCTGCATATGTCCTATATATACTGATGCGTACATCACACAAATGGTTGACTGAGCTCACACTGCCTCTTTAATTCCTCCGCAATTATTCCATAATAAAAGGGTGTAGTGAGTGCTGTTTGTGCACTGCCTGGGGCTAGGTGGCTCTCCTTTATGCTTTCATTAATTTTAGGGATGCATTGATCCGATAGTTGAATCGGTACACGCTATCAATAAGTAGGCGAAATCCAGATGAATGTCGGGAGTACAAAACAGTATTGGTCCATCCCTAGTTAATAAGCTCAGGACGGGTGAAGGTGCTCATATCCCAAAAATCGAAGTAGGATGGCATTTTTTCCTCAGCTGCATACGCCAACCTATTAGTGTTTACGTGCAACTTGTGTATTGTTAAAAAAAATCACTTACTTTCTATTAGCCATGTAAGATTGCTTTGGATAAGAAAGCCATAATAGTCTATATCTATATCCTGCGCTGATCTGCCACTGTTGAGTCGATGCCCAGTTCCTTTCCGTGTCATTTTCTAATCTTTTTCAGTGGTGCGTGATCGTTGGCCCTCTGGTAATATTCCCCCGAGGATCAATCAGATTAAAGATGGGACTCATTTTATGGCAGAGGTAGTCTCTTACATACCAAGCCATCATTCTAAATCCATAATCCTGCACTATAGACAGAACACTTTGGATTGTGAGCTAACCTTCCACTAGAGAAAGGTCAGTAACAGTGTGATATGTCTCAGAGGCAACCCTCATTGGGATTCTACCCCAGTTCTGCATTCACAGTTGCCACCTCAGTACTTTCTTGCTTACTTGGGAATCCACATAATTGTTCAGCCGCTCGTTTTTTCACCTACCCTGGTCACTTGGTCATTCACCTGTTTACTCCATCCCCTGACCTTCACTTACTGACTCATTCTACTTCTTTACCGTTCAGACACGACAACTTCCCCCATCAGCAGATGGCTTTTATGGGTCTCCTGCTGAGAAAAAAGGAGGGCTGTTAAAAACTTTATTCCTATAAATGCAGAGCCATTACTCTGGTTTAATGTGCACGTCTGCACATCATACACTTGTGTTTGCCACAAGTCCATGGGCGAAGGAAGGACAATAATGTCAGACAAATTGTGAAAGGAAATGGGCATCAGTTCATCACAGGGAGGAGCACTTTGACTCCCTGCATGCCAATAAGACAGTGAGGTAGCATTTCACAGAAAAGTAATTTATTTAAATGTAAAAAAAGGAGCGAAGCCTCAGTGTAAAGATGCTGACAGGACAACTCCCTGTCACATCCATCTCAGTTTGCCAAGTTTTTCTTCTTCAAGTGAGCTTCTTGTCTTCACTGGGGTGGAGAGGTGGTCCTAGAAATGTTGCAAGAACAATCAGCTTGTGGTCATGAGGACGCTGAGAGTCAATGTGGGGCGGGTCTGGGGGTTTTGATCGACACCTTCGCTATAAATGATAAAGGATGGTAATTGAAACTGAAGCTGAAACAAATTCAAAGTCATTCGTTCAATGTGGTCTTTAAATTCATGCTCATGTTTTTCATTCTTGCTAATCCGTGTCCTCTGACACTGAGGTCATTTTCTTTCCATTAGCGCTCTTGATTGTATTGTTTCTGCCAATCTTTATCCTCTGAGATTGACACTGCTGCCCAGACCGCGAATAAGAAATCACAAATGTCTGCGAGCAGTTTGGTTCTTGCAGAGGCACAATGCATCAATCACTTCACTAGAGTTGGGTAAATGTGATTTAGGTATAAGCCGTTGTTTTGTCTCACTGACTTTTATGTCTCATTCACTTTAGTGTGTCTTCTCTGTCCTCCCGCATTGTCTGAATGAACGTCTTTATCTCTGCCATGTGACTCATTTTTAGAGAGATATATAAGCCTATTTCCACTCCTGATCTGGAAATGCCTCTGCTGTCTCCAGGGCCGTGGAGGCCCTCCAGCATGGCTGGGCCTTACTACTGGCCAACCCCTGGGCTATCCCCCAGTCCACCTTACTCTTCTGTGATCAACTCTTCTCCATTATAGGTCCCCCCTCTTGCTGTATTTTCACAACCTGGCAGCAGTTCTAAAGGGCACGTTGTTCGCGCTAACAATGAAAGAAAAACCTAATTGACTCTTCCTCTCTTCTTCCTCATCCCCTTAGCTTGTCTACAATGAGCCTTGGGGCTCTCTTTAGCCTGAAGCTATCCATCTGTCAGGGGACATTATTCTCTTTTGGTCACAGCTTAAGAGGCTACGTTTCTCCTAGGCAGGTAAAACTGGCCTGACAGTTAGAAAGAAAGCAGCTTTGATCTTCACTGTCTTCATGTTGCAGAACCAAGATGACAGGCAAGGGAGTCTTAGGAGCACTTTATTCCACCAAAGGTGCTGGAGAGAAAGCACTCGGGCTTGTAAAATGCCTGCAAATCTTGGCTCTCTCATTCAGTGAAGCCCAAACAATACCTAAGATGGCCCCATGTGAGTCCCCTATACTGTCTTCGAGAGACTGAGGGAGTCTCATTTCTCATTGGTGATGTGCCCTGTGTTCTCGGCTCCATATGGAGGTGGTGTTTTATCATACTCTTGCTTGCCCCCATTAAATATCTATTTTTACCTTGGCCGTCTGCTGTGGCCTTCTGTGATACACAAAACACCTACGGTGAAGCACCACCTTGTATTGGGATTATCAGTAGGAAAACTCCAGGTGTGGTCCATATAACCCACAAAAAATATTTAAAAACAGCTGTGTTGGTAGCCTTGATATTTTTTGTTAGAATAATTTTCATTTGGATAAAAATACCAAATGTACTGTTTTTCAACAAAAGATATCTCCTGTGTATAAACTCCATAGCACAACAGGTAAAATACAATAAAGACTAATATAACGGCATACAAACAATACATCCTCTCAGTTTTAGCATCAAACTAAAATATGTTAAGTAAAACAGCAGGACGTTTGTTTTGGATTTGCATTCTATTGCAATATATGATATACTGTATATACAATGCATTATATGAGAACCAGTTTTTGCTGTCTCCCCATGTCTCTCACTCAATAACAGTAAAGTGTCCCAAATGCACACAGCAATAAAGTAAGCTTAATATTTATGTAGCAACATTTTGCAGTGTTAACTTTATTTTTTGTGTGGTTTGGATGAACACTGCTGTCCCCCGATCATCAATATACTGACAGTAAAAGTACCATTTCCTTCACTGCAACTGTAACCTGGTATCAGACGCATTTATCTGACACAGAAAATATTGATGCACAAATGCAAAGATGACACCTGAAGACATTTCTGTCATTCCTCAGACTTTTCTTGCTAATTGGTGTCACTATGAATATATGAAAAGCGAATGTGGGCCCTGTTTTTGTGATTGGGTTCATTCTTTATCATGTTACATCAAGGTATTATGAACCTGTTGACTGACTGTTTTCATCATGCGTATAGCACAATCATAACAAAATCAGCAGGAACTGACATTATTCTGTGAGTTAGATTATTAGATTACGCAATCATAACATGTAAATGAAACGTCTTGAAGTCAGTATAAACAATTCTATTAATATTAAAGCAATCACCGTACAAAGACAAATCAGAGCATTGACTTCATGCGTCCATCATGCTAAGTTTTGGCTGCGGAGTTTAGTGCTTATCACTATCGTTAATTCACTCAGGTAAGATGTTAATGTGTATGCTATAGTGTTTTAGTATTGAGAAAATCCAATGTCTGTGCTCCAGGATAAAACAAGTGTGCTCGTTTTGGTGCAGCTCTGAAGTCTGCAGTCTCACAGTAATGTGACAGTGTAGCCCAAAGCACTCCATGCACTCCTACCACAGCACAAAGGGAATAGGAAAAAGGAGAAAGAGAGGATAGGTAAACAGAGCCATTAGAGACAAATCTATTTCTGAAGAAAACAAAATCACATCATCAAACAAGAGAAAAAGAAAAATATGATCCTGCAGCCCTTTGGGCCACAGCATAGAAATGATAGCCGACTATGGCATTTGTCTTTATCAGTGTGCCTTGAGGGAGGGAGAGCGTGGTGGAAAGGTGTGAGAATAAAAAGAAAGTGAGAAAGGGAATGAAAACAAAGAGCAGCTCGTCTTCTTCAGTCATCACAAAGAGATGACACATTTGTTACTTTTGGATTTTTGTGAGACACGAACACCTCACGTGTGATTGTTTCTCCTTCATACATGTTTGAGTGTTAATACAAACTGGCTCTGGTCATCCTTTAAATAGAGCGAGTGAAGGGCTCAGTGGACAGCAAGTCACAGCATCATCAGTCATGACTAGCCTGGAGAGACATACACAGCTTCATCAAAATGACAAGATTGACTTTCCGGATTTTCTCCTTTCTCTCTGACATTTGCTTGTTTATCCTGGCTTGGAGTAGCAGTGCCCAGTAAATGTTATAGGTCCTTGACTATTGGAGCCTTCCCATACAGATTTTTGAACTCGATATGGTAAGGCTAAAATTAAAAGAGCTGGTGTATCTGTAATATATAATATAAATTACACGCCAGTATTTTTCCTCATCAGTTGGTCCCAAAGTATATTTGACACATGCAATGAGTCATCCATTTTAACCAAAAAAAAAAGTGTAGAAATAAGGATAAAATTCACAGCGCAGCTTTAAAAATAACAGCGAAAGAGTCAAAAAACCAACAGCTCTTCAGCCATTGGTGATTACACTGCTCCACCCCTCTTTGCCCCTCTGTCGCCTTTCACTGACCGTTTCATGAAACCTTTTGGCAAGTTTGCTCCTCAGCATCAGATGGACTGGATTTCCATCAGAGAATTTATCATCTTCAGAACTCCAAAGGATGCCTCTATTTGACCTCCAGCTTGGCTGGGTGCTATTATCGCCTATGCCAAGTCCTTACAGATGCTTCATCATTTCCTCTTCCAAATGCCAGTCATTTTTCAGATTCTTTTTTTCCCTCGTTTTTTATTGTCTGTCCAGAGAGGGCACTTTGAAAGAGACCTGTTTGTCCTCCTGCCAGACTCGCAGCTATTTAGTGGTTGTATTCCTTTCTTCTCCCCGTGTCCTGTTTGAATACCCCAGGGAAATTTGCCACGTCTATGATATTTTTTTGTCCTGTTGACCGTTTTTTTTTCTCCTCATCAGTTTTCACTGTGTCAAGATACTGTCACTCCGTATGATGTCTAATTGTCTCCAGGGTGATTTTAGTTTAGAGTGGTCAGTAGGACATTGGTTGTCATTGTGGCTGTAAAGATATGCATCATTTCTAGAGCTATATAGAAATGCATAGCGCATGCATACATTTTGTTTTACTCTCTCTATTTAAAAAAATGCCGTTCCTTGCTTTCACAGTGTAATAATGATGCTATATAGAATTCAACAGCCATCTGAGCTATGTATACCAGAAGGAGGAGGTGGGACAGTTAGCACCCTCACCCTCTTAATTCTGTGCCAATGTTGTTTGAGTGAAATGGCAACTCAGCCTTCACCCATGAAGCTATCTACCATCTGGACTGGATTGAGGAACTGACGCATATTAATTGGACAGTAGTATCACTGTTAGTCACATTACTCCACATTTAGTAAAGGGTATATGTTAAAACTGATGCGCAGCGTGTGTGACAATGATGAGGGCGGTGAAGATGATGACGGCAATGATCATGGTCAGTGTGATCATTATTAGGCATTAGTCATACCGCAGCCGGGATAATTCTGGATTTTTATGGCATCAAACAGAAACAGCAAATTGTCTATTGGTGATGGCTATAATAATGTCAGTTATGCTCTTATTTTAGGCCTGTGAGTGTGAATAATGACGTTCTCTTTTCTCCCTCTGCCCTTTGCTTCAGGTCAGAACATTGCGTTCCCCCCGGTGGCTCTGTGGGTAACTGTTGGCCTGGCTGTCTGTCTGCTGGTACTGCTCATTGCCCTGGCTGCTGTTTGCCGCAGGAAGATCAAGGAGAGCTGCGAGGAAGCCAGGAGAGAAGGTTGGAGCGAAATAAGAGAGAAAATGGAATGGGGTGTGGTTAAGGCGCAGTATATTCAACACTAATGTACTCACCGGTGATGACTTTGCTTTTTAAAATTTCTTAAAAACCCATATCTCACCTTTCATGGTTACTAACCGTTTTTCTACATGAAAGAAAATTGCAGAAAATTGCTCTCCATTTTTTTTGGACTGTGTTGGCCTACAGTGTACACAGTTCAAGTGCCTTTTAAAGAATGATTCGAACCTGTGATTCTCTCATAACTCATCTGTGGGCTGTCATTAAAAGGCAGCACGACACCTTAGAATCTTTCAAGTGGGCTAGTAATGACATGCGTAACTGCAGCGAGTTACATCATGTGTGAGTCACAACAACAACAAGACCGCTCAGTGATGGAACTGCTCAAGGATCTTTCACAATCCAGAGGAAGTTCCACTTTAATGGGGACAGGCAGGACCTTGCATGGGGGACACAGACACAGGGAACAGGACTTAATTACTCAGGTCCGATAATTAGCATTGCGGAAGTAGCTGAACATTGCCGCAAGTGCAGAGAGAAAAAAGTTTGGAAACGAAACGGATAGTGCAAAGCCACCAACTCAGCTGTAATGAGATCCGCTCAGAGTGGTGGAGACATTTAAATAAAGGTCAGCCAATGTCTGCACCAGGGCCCAGAGGTTTAAAAATAAATATGGAAATGACACAGACTCAAAGAAAAAAGTAAATAGCTCCACAGAACATATGAAATCAAATGAAATGGAAGGAATGAAATATAATGCAGTTCCTCCCACTGGCAAAGGGCTCCGAGGGTGGTGGGGCCGCTCGCTGGATAAGATGAGGAGTTGACTTCCTGTTTGCAGCCTTAACACCGAAGGCAGGACTGATTATGTGGTCATCCATTGTCCGGCTTATTGGAACGTTCATTTTATCCTGTCCCCTGCCAAGTGATGTTTCTGCAGTCATTGCTGTTTTCTAAACATAAACTTCCCGTACCGACCGACACCTGAATGATGCTGTATGAATACAGATGTGAATGGGGCCTAAAATAGGATAGTGGCCAGGAAGTGAGGAAGTGCAACCTAATTGTGGTTGTCCTAGCTTTTAATGATGTTCCTGGATATGTCCAGACTGAAGTTGACTCTTTCTTTCCCGTGTGTGAGTAGAGAGAGTGGAAGGGTCAGGGCAAGTGGAGAAGTGAGTAAGTCATTTTTCTTCCCTGTCATAATGTATGTGGAGCACAGGAATGTGTACCGTAACAGAGCAGAACAGCCAGTGGTACAACAGCTGGAAGAGGAAAACCAGTTCACAATGAGGCCTTCTTTCTCAGCACCCACACGGCGTGGATCATGGATCTCTCCTGTTCGTGTCCTCTATCCCTCCTGTCCTTCCCTCGATAATTATTGCGACTACAGATTTAACATATGTTTACAGTGTACTATCCATGGCCACTACTCTGCAAAGCTCATTTTACATTTAGATAAGCATATGATTTAATCAGACATACTCTTCGAGATGGTGTGTAGGCGACAAGGAACAAATCTCCCCCGTGTGAAAGATGAAAGTCATATGTGAAGCAGCGTTTCCCCAGGGCGTCGCCGAGCCGTGCTGCACGTGTCTAACAAGGTTTGTTTGCCTACGACTAAATTCTGTGATTGATCAGCTAAGCGCACATGTGGCTCGCGTACAGTAAACAACAGACAGCAAACAGCTGCTTTTATTTTAGACTCATCGAAACATAGCAAATCAAAAAGTACGCATGAAAGAAAACATTCGGTGGTTTTGGTTTAAATTAGCTGAATTTTTTAGTCAATACTTTCAGCAAAAAGGAAAAGCGAGGAAAGAAAGAAACCAACACAAACTGCTTTGTTTCCTGATATGCAAATGTATTTCCAAAGAATGCTCTTCTGTTTCTAGGCTAGTAGAATTATTTAATTAGTCCCACAAATCAATGCATTTTTGTTTTTTGTTGGTTAAGTATGATGCTTGATTATGGACATCTGTTAAATACTGGCTTATTAGCCTTTCCTCTGCTGGAGACTTAGCATCCATCCGTGAATAGGGGAAACTCAAGCTCAAGTTTACATACATATTACAGTTTCACTTAATCTGCCATTAAGATAATAAATAGTTTTTCATGTAAATGCCATAATATCATTGAAATCAGCCCAAAGTGGTGTGTTTATTTACTCTGATCCAAGTAACAGAGCAGGTTTTGTAAATCTGAGTTGATGTACTCGGCCATCGAGATGGTGTCGTGTGCACAACTGGAGTCTTGGTTTCGCACCAAGTTTCACAGATTACTGATATTTTATCTTTTCTTTTTCCTCTGTACTCTATAATGTCAGTAATATATTGCTAACATATAACTCCATGATATTCTATTCATAAGTGTATTTTCCCTCCTGGTTGGGTAATAACTGCATTTCATTGACTCCATACTCACACTCTGCACAATGGCAATAAAATTTCATCTATTTTAATCTGATCTAATCTAATCTAATATATTCTAATCGAATCTATTATAAATGTTATAATTGGACACATCCACATAAATTTTCTCACTTGTTGGATTCTTCTCTTACTCTTGTCGAAATATATGTATAATGCTTTCCAACTCAAGCCTGCTGTTAACTGGAGCCTTAGTCACTGTCTTGTGTTTATGAGATGCTGGAGCATTATGAGATATCAAATCACATTCTTTTTCTATAGTGAATGCAATATGCTTCTGTAATAAATATTGAAGATAGGAATGTCATTAGCAGAAAGAACAAAAGTGCTGTAATGCTTTGATTGAGTCATAGACTTCTGATAACCTGTAGGCTTAGACTGTAACTACTGTGAAATGTACTTTTGGAAAATTTGAATTGAAAATACAACATGACACAAATTGGGTAGAGTCTAAACGTGCGATGTTTAGTCTACATGAAGATGGAGAGTCTGCTGGTGTAGTGATTTTGCCCACAGGATTATATACTCCATACTATGCTAAAGCTAACATGGGAATGGAAGTGCAGACATATGTATGCCTACTGTGTACAAGAGTGACAGCCATCATTGGGCTGTCCGCCTCACTCTGTTGACACTGGGCTTTCAGAGGGCCAGCAGCTACAGCCTAATGTGATTACTGTCTTTGTGAAAGGACCAGAGAGGGTGTTAGTGGCCTCTGTGCATGTGCGTGTGTGTGTGTGTGTGTGTGTGTGTGTGTGTGTGTGTGTGTGATGGGAGGGTTACCATTGTACAGAGCGTCATCATTATACAAGCTCTCCCATCAAAACCTGTCCTTTGACTGAGCTATGAAGGATCAGTATCAGCTTGTGATGAAGTGTCTGTGTCTGCCTTTGGATTATGGCTCCCTCAGATAATGACTGCTCTTTCTTCCTGCAGCTGAAGAGGGCAAGGAGCTGGAGGAAGAGGAGTCAAAGACAGGTCAGTATATGCAGTACACATGTGGTTATGCCTCAGCTTCTGTGTGTCAGCTGTAGAACTCCGACTGAACACGTAGGGCTAAACCGGATTCAGACATCCTCTCTAAGCAAGCTCGGGGAGTAGCAGAATACATGGTTATGTAATCAGGTAACTGTATACCGATGTAGTTACAGGAAAAATATATATAATTAGTTTACTGCTATATTTAGTAAAAATAGGGATTACTGCAAGATTACATTTTGATATGGACGATTTAATACTTGCCCAAATAACAACTCTCCAACTACACTGCAAAGTAATCCTCTTTACACTGTTTCTAAGATAGACTTCAGGCCTCAAAATCTTATGTTTGTGTTCTGTGACGAATTGTTGCAAGTGATTTGAGAGAACGACTCTACTCAGTAGACTATAAGAGTCTTAATCAAAATTTAATGCGCAAACAGCATTTTTTGTATTGCACAAAAAAGAAATTCAACAGAAGAGTTTTGTAAAAATTGCAAAAATGTTTTGTGTCAATCAAGATGGTGTCCAAGCCGGGGATTAAGTTCCTAAAATGGGTGCCGTGGCAGAGGTGTGGAGATGGTTTAGCTTTACAAAATATGGACCAAAGACAAAAAAAGCAACTTCTTGGTGCCATGATCAGGTTATAATGACACGTGTTAGACACTTGACTTGGGGTCAGCTTCAGACACTAGTCAACAACCAATTAAAACATCTTTTTCATCCTGCACACTGATTGAAGTGATTGAAAGTGATTGAATCACTGTTAAAAGTAATTGTCTTGTAACATCAAGTACACGACCTCACACCTACAGACAGGACAATTGTTTACACTGTTTGTTTCACTCAGTAATTCACTTTTCCATTTTAAGGTTAAGTGTGCTACTCAATCAAGATTAAATATTAATATCTTGTATCTTTTTCCCAAAGAGACTGATGTAATATTTGCATAGTATGAGAATCTGCTTATGTGTCCAGAATTAATTTTGCTATTAGCAAGCAGAGCAAGCCGCTTCTGCCTGCCCAGCCTTAGTAACTACCCCTCACCGTTCTGAACAGCACTCCCTCAAGCATTAATGTCATTAAGAGTTATTCATTTGACTCCATCTTTAGTCTGATTGAATTATTTAGCCTCTCTGTGAACAGCAAAGTTAATACCATGTGATTTTAATAAGCTGAGAGGTGAAGGAAAGTGTCTGAGTCAAGGGGCACAATGACTTTTATTCGCTAATGCCTCTCATAAATGTTTCAGAAAGTAGCCTGTGCAGCCAAGAGCATGGTCAGCCGTATCGCACCTAGCAAGGCTTAATAGTTCAGCTTTTGTTGAATAGATCTGAAAGATTAAAATGTGCGTGCACGGCCACATGCACGGCAGCAAACCCCAGCAGCCGTCTCCTCACTCTCGTCATCGTACACGCACCTGGTTTGCCCAGGTGGATGTTGTGGGTGGTGAACTGGTGAAGTCAAGCTAATGGCGCTGCCTTTTGAGATTATTCCGTAAGCACTCCAGACAGGCAGCTTTGTTTTACCATCTGGCTCCAATTGCACTGACAAAGCCAGAGGTTCCTGCTTAAGACAAAGGAGCTAAAATGAGGCCCACTTAAATAAACGCAGGATGAAGGGGAACTACGTTTGTGTGTTATCTTAATGAGCTGTCCAAAGGAGAGTGTGCATTCTCTTTCAAACCCAGCCTGATTGGAACAATAACTTGTGATAACCAGGCACCCGAGCTCATTCATTTGCAAAGGGTGAGGCTCCCTTTGTTGCCTTTAGAGCAGCGGGCTGCAAGTAATGTTTAGCAAACAGTATAGCTCAAATTCAGGACTGACTCAAAGATGGTACAGCAGTCTCTCTCACACACACACATACATGCGCACTATATAAGGACAGCTCCACACACGTGCAAAGAGTTATATACACACATAAAATATATATGTTCCCCCAATCACAGATGATAATCGTAGTTGCGCATGCAAACACAAAGCTATGCATACAGTTCTTGTTGGCTTCCACCCTCCCCTTCCCCACCTCTGCTCTCAAATCTGTTCAGTAATCTGAGCATGATGTGATGTTTAGAGGGAGCTGAAGCAGGCTTCAGTTTGTGTGCACTAGCCTCTGTTTCCCTAACCCCTGCACTCCAAGGAATCAGGCTTTAGCGACGAAGCCATGGGAGCGACAGTTTTTCAGTCACCCAGAGCTTTCATAGAGGAAGCATTATGAAAAGGAAGAAATTTGTTGTTTACGTTATCTTGACCAAAAGAAGAAGGCGAGGCACTTTCTGTATCTGTCAGCTTGATGTCGTAGGGACAAATGAGACATAAGCGACGTGTTAAGAGAAAGGAATGCATTACTCTTATGATCTCCTTCTGTGCTTGTTGCATTTTGTTGTTCGATTGTTAATTCAGTCAGGAATCTATTTTTCCTCCTTGTCTGACTATCACACCTTGATAATAACATGACAGATGACTAACAGAATTACAGATGATTCACTAAAATTGTTGACATTTAAACATGCGTCACGTCAAAACTAAGGGAGACGTCACCTAATATCTATACAAGCTATAACAGTTGAATTCTTAAATTTCTCTTCAAAATATGAAAAGGCATTGTCCCTAGGGCAAACAAACAATTTACTTACCTGAGTGAGGCCACGTCATGTGAAGGTGGATGTTTGGAAATCTTCCTCATAATGCTGATGGCACGGGAAGCCTGCCCTGTGCTGCCACCCGAGTCGTCCATCCGGAGGTCACCGCTGAAGGATGGACGGCATTTTGCTAGAATCATATTAAAACCTCAATCTATTTCACTCATCATCATAAATGCCGTGTGGATTGTTAGAAGCGAGCTAGCTGAGGGTGTGCAAAGGTGACTCAAGTCAATAGTGAAAAACAAGGGCAATTGTACCACAGCCAAAGTCACCTCTGTGCTTCTTATATTCCCTTGTGTTCTGCCTGGTTAGGTTATTCACAATATCATATGCGCCACAACCACGATCTACGTGTAGCATCTCAAGCAGATGAACACAGTTGTTCAAGATGCCCATAGGGAGAGTGTAGATTCCTGAGGGAATACATTCCATTATACATACAATTCATTAAATTTTACTGCAGCCATGGTTTAAAGTTCATTCAAGTGGTTAAGTAAGTATGTAAGGTACTACGCAGTGTACTATTGTATATACTATTAATCACTGAGTTCACTGGTACTTTAAATGGGGACCTCTGCTGTATGTAATTCTCTCGCTCTCTCTTAATGCAACCATTTAACCTTAGAATGCCTTATAGGAAAAAAAATGAACACTTATAATATATATATATATATATATAATAAATAGTTTTTGT
>OMNV01000768.1:75557-92230 GCA_900303265.1 Brotula barbata
GCCCCCAGTTTGAAACCGGCAGTGGGGAACTTGTGTTTCCATTTAAGATTACTGACATTTAAGCAACCCACTGTCGAGGTTGTAACTATTCAATGGGTTCTTAAAATAAAAAGCTCCTTAAGATTTGAAGTCACTTGGAGATGAGATGAACTTTATTGATCCCACACTGGGGAAATTTCAATGTCACAGCAGCTGGAAAAGAACAGCGATAGACAGAAAAGGATTGCACTGCCAGACCAAGGCCTATAGATTATATATTGCACACATATGTTTTTAATGTAACCCAGTTTAGCAAACATACAGCTCACCAACACGTTGCTACAGTAAGAATTGAGAGGGCATTAGAACGCAGCCCCATGCCGCTCAGCTCAACATGCTTTCCCTTTTCACTGGCACAACAAACTGCCACAGGGCTCTCCCAACGGTCACACATTACTAACTAAAGATATGTAAATAGAACATTCATGTTGCCTTCATTACAAGATGTGGGTCACTGGATAACTTCAAGAGCACTAATTAAAAGAGCTCCCTGCACAGCGTTGCCTAGTATTTGCGGGCACACATGCACACACCAACACACAAATGTTAGATTCCTTTTTACTGCGAGTTCAGTACAGTATCGCAAGCTGCATGTTTATGACTGTGGTTGCTCCAAGGGTAAACCCTGAGAGGATGTTTTGATGTTGAAGGAGAAGGAACACCTGAAGGAAAATAATGGTTGAGACGTACAAGCCTCTTATTGGCATGCAGCATATAGGGTGCATACATTACACTGTGAATTCTCTAATTATGTACCCAAAGATATGTCTTGTTCTTGATTACTTTTACCACAAAACTTTACAAAACAGATGTCCGGAGTTTTCTAAGAATGTCATCAAGGACATGGCGCATACTGAGATATGTTGGCAGGCTCTCAGAGGTTATCTTGTGCTCCACAAGGAAAAAGCCACCGGATCACTGTCGGAATAAACAAGATAGAAAATAGCAGCCCCTAAATCATTTGGAATAATGAGTGTTGTCATAGTTAATAAACAAAGTCACTCTGTTGAGTGCCGGGGCCCCTCCCGTTGCGAGCTGGTTCCCCTATTAGCAAAAAGTAAGTGTGAAAGGAGAGCCTTTGTGAGAGGAGTGAAGGCAATCTTTTCTTGGGAGTAGTCCACTGTAGAGACTCCATCGACATCTCAGCCATTCACCCTCCATTCTCCCTTCTGTCATGTAATCTATGCTCCTCTGACAGCACAGCCAAAGCCTGGTGGGAAAGTGCCTATCCATCTCAGTACTCCAATCTGCTTCCCCTGTTTGGTTCCACATGAGCACTCAGCTGCTGTGGCTAATTAAATAAAGCACTGTGCCCTCTGCTTCCTGTTAGCCATGGCAAGGTTGGTGTACAGGGAGGAAGCAGAGGGGGGAATTGGGGGGCGTCAGGAGGAGGAGAGGACATAGTCGTGTCTATAAAGACAATACCATGAAAGAAAAGTTGTTACTTTGTGTTACATTGCCGCTGACGTGATCACTGTACAGAAGTTGCATGTGTTTGTTCCGTTGTTGAGATCATTCGTTTATTGTCATTTTCTCTCTTCTGCAGCCATGACACCCCTTAAAAGCTAAGACGAACATCATAACAGGTGAGTATACTTTGAGTGTGTGAGTGTATACAGTATGTAAGTACACCTTAATTTGTATTTCTGACTCAGGCGATGTGCGTTTTTTATCGTTGTCACTCTTACCTTTAGTCTCTGCAGTAATGTTATTGAGGACACGGTGTCTCCAGAGGTTATGTGTAAGGGCTGTAGTAATGAGGCAAGGCTGCATTAATTCAATAGACAGCTGGGAACTGAAAAAGTGTTGACAGTTTGACACAGGATCAGATGTGAATAAGACAAATCTATTTCTATTTCATTTAATATAGAATGCATTTTTTTATTATTTTGTATTCACATTTCTTCTACTATTAAATGAATGAGTTTGTTGTGATTGCCAGAGTGATCCTAAACAATATCAGTATTTATAATTGCGGAAAGCAAATATAATCAAATTCAAATATAGCCAGCATAAGCTGACAGAATGCATTTTGCAATTTATAGTCAAGCTTGTATTTGTTCTCGCAGTAGCCAATATTCATTGTGTATCTTAATTAAATACTCATCTAACGCGGTTGCAATGTTCAAAGTGTGACTAATTATTCTTACAATCAGCATACAGTATATGATTGGTCTAGTCAGTCAAATGATTGGCTAAGCGCAATCCACCGGAAATTAATTTTCACAATTATCCACATGTGAAAATAGATTTTATTCACAATACAGAAAAAAGAAGAATCAAAATGAATCTAATAGAGCCTACCTGTATGTAGTGAGGGGCTGCACTGAGGTTTTGCACCTGCAAAATGACAGAAAAGCGGCGCTGTTGAAAAGCTGTTTGGGTTGATGCATTATGTATTTAGAGCATTCTTAGCATGTAGAACTGCAAAAAAAAATATGAAAGGAGATGGAGATGGATTCATTCATATGGACTGTAGAGCTGAATTATCATTGCTGTTTGACCACTGTGAGAGAGGAAACTGTCCCTGCTTTTTAGCGTCTGGGAGAAACGCCTGGGGTAATCTTTGCTTATTTATCAAGAAGAGAAAGAAGGACAGGAAAAAAAAGGAGGGAGAGAAGCATCAAGAGATCATGCTGGGCCTTTTTATCATCAGAGATGACAGTCAAGACAGCAGCAATATTGCATTATAAAGAATACATTTTTCACAGAACTTTTTTTCTTTGCTCTCCTCTCTCCCACTCATTAATTAGTTTAAGGCATTTCATGATTCACATATGTCTACTTACCGTGATCTTTTCGTAATATGAGTTGGGGGTTTTTTTCAAAACGACCCAAAGTCTCCCACATTGATCTTTTACAATACAAAGAAGCATTCAAGCGCTCCAAAGTTTCGATGGGGGATTTGTGCACTCTGTTGCCTTCCACACAGGTGAGAGTGAACAGCAGCTAATCCACATAGACAGCATTTCATACAATTTTGTACACCATCAATGTCAGTAAATAAATCCACAAAATTGAAGAATTGGACATTACAAAATAGCACAAGCCTGCAGTTTGCCTTGGGTTAAATAAATATGCCACACAAAGTTTGTTGTTTTATATTGTATCTATTGTTTTCTGTGTAAAAGTATATACTCACTCGGAGCAAAAAGCCTGTTTATCCATATACTGCATGTATTGTGACTCCCTAGTGGGAGTGAGCGGAGGGCGAGACAGGAATTTCAGTACCATGGACAGCGACACTGTTGGATCTACTGATACCGCCTGCTTGAGTTCATTTGTTTATGGTGCTGGCAGCTAACTGGCATTATATTTTAAAATGTTCCCTATTAAATAATAGTAAATATCTAAATAAATAATCTAAATATCTATAACATCAGTTTAATAGTTTGAAAACAAAGGAGATCATAGTAACACTTCCATAAAAAGATAAAAAAAAGATTGAAGGAATCTGCAATTAACCTTGCTGTGGCCGCACATCCCACCCATGAGAACCCACTGTTCTTCATCCCTCACAGCTGGCAGGTAGCATTAGGAAGTAGCAATGAGTTCTGTTGTAGCTGTAGCAGCCACTATCTATAAAGATGTACACATATAAGGTGTCAGCACTGATGAAACACACACGCACACATATATTTGTAATATTTCTGCAGATGAGGCGACTTTGAGTCATCCACTAGAAATATTTCAAAAGCTCTCACATTGTTTACCGTACTTCAGAATGACTCATGAACACGACACAGTGTCATGCCCCTTATTAATCACCACAGTCAAACGTGCTGTGCTTCTTATACGCCTTCACATTTCTCACACATGTGTCATGTATGCCCTCTTATTGACCTTTTTTTTGCACTTTTCCATGAATGGTTCGTTTGTTATTGTCAGATTGTGGCCATGGGAAAGAATGCCTATGAAGACCGAACACGCTTAGTTGAGAGAGGTCCCCTGACTGGGTGGTTAAAGGATATCCACTGCTTGTCTGTTATTATTGTAGAGCTGTGCTGCCTAGTTTTGATGTCTCCAGACTGGTGTCATGGGACCAAGAAGAACAGCAGTATTACAGTAGTAGGCAGACTTCTCCCATTGCGGTGGAAGCCCCAGTGCTGTTAGCGCAGGACCCTTTGGTCCTTCGGGAGAGAAATGGAATATTTCCAAGCCTGGCCTCATTCCCAGTTAACCGCAGTCATCCTGTGTCAAGCTTCATCTCCCTCCCTGGCCCAGTGCATGCACTATAGGCCAGGAAAGCCCACGACCATGCTGCTATTTTGGAAAGCTGCACCAACAAAGGACAGTGGAGGAGGCAGAGGACGTTTTGTGGCCATTTATTCTGGGAAGCAAACGTCTGTAGTTTGGCTCTTGCTGTAACAAGATGTATTTATATTAGATGTTGATATCTATGAAGACCTTTTAGAGGCATTCAATCTATTTTGATTTAACATCGACTAAACTTTTATGTCAGCATGATGTTCGAGTGATAACACGGTGGAGTTGATCGTCTTGTCTGAGAAAATGAGAAACAAATTGACGAACTCAGCCAAGAGTGAATGAACGCGTCCCTGTATTCAGGGGCATTCAATTCATTTTGGCCTGCTAATAAGGAACGTCTGTACCTCATACTCCTCAATTTAGAATCAAATCAGATGCAGAATACATTTTATCTACAATGTAACCTCTGCTACCAGGTATGTGCAAGTGTATACAGACATCTATCGCAGGAAGGAAGGAAGTTAAAGAAAAAAAGTAACCGGGCTATGCTGTCTTACAGCAGTATTAACAACAACAACCACAACAGTGTGCATCTATATTAGGCCTGTATTATATCTATTTTTCACTGTAACTCTGACTCCCACTGTAATAACCATCAGTTTGGTGTCAGTGGCATGAATACTTTTTATTACAAGGTTGGGCAGTTACAGCTTGTTTTTATTATACCCTGATTGGCCATTGCCATAAACCTATAGCATGCAAAGTGAATAGAAGATGATGGAGGGTGCGGAAAGTAATTTCCTGTAACTAGCTAAAATAAAGTCCAGCCAGTAGGAGTCAAAGAGAGGACATTTGTCATTACTATAGTATCCACTGACCTTCACGGAGACTGTTATTGCTTGGTAATATCCTGCAAGCCCCTAGACCTCTTTGCTACTGAATCATCCTTGATCAATTATTGTAATATGTAGCACTTTTGCTTTCAATTAATGCATTTATGCAGAGTGCACCATGCACTTATTTAATAAAGTAACACTATGTTTAATTGACTTGCTTTAGTGTCACGGGACGTTCCGTTTTCATAAACTTTTGCCTTATTAGTGCATGTGTTCATTTACGACTTTTTGTTTACCCATTCAGAGTTAAATTATTTAGTTTCTTGCAATCTACTTAGCTAGCAGCCCGTTCTACATGGTTCACACTGCTTTGTTAAACATATTAGCGGCTCACCTTTTTAGTGTTGCATGATAAATGTTATGTAGTGATCGTTATAGAAATTTACAGGTTGTAAAATTCTTAGAATAACACAAAGAACCTACCTCTGTGAATTAAGTCACTCAGTGTGAAACAAAGCCACAGACCGCAGGAGCATGGCCTGGGTTGCTGCTGTGAGACAGAAAAGTATAATAATGGATATGAATAAAAGATTTCTCCCTTTATGCACTCTTGCTCCCAGCACTTGCATTAAGGTGCTTTCTGTTTACAAGGATGGGTTGTACTTTTAATACTCTGTATTAGCCAATAGCTAATGGATGGATACTCCTAATGGTGGTTAACGTCGCTAAATAGTGCTGCTTTTCATCTTGAAAGACTGTCTGTATGCCGTGTCCTCACTATTTTGTGCCTTTTTCATTTTACCATTGTGTTATGACTCTCTCTCGGATGGAATCATAACATAAAAGAAATTGGACATCCACCTTTAGGTTCTGTCACCACAACCCACGCTCACACAGTCCTCACACAGAGGAGATGTCCGACATAGGAATGAAATTTGACAGCATGAAAGACCCTGACAATGAGACACAGACTCACTCAGACACTCAGTCGTAAAACTCATTCACAAAAATACAATAACCGCTGAGTCGCCGTAAGTCGTGGGACATAACAATTACTAATAGCATGTGTGTTCAATCAGCAGCTACACTCATACACCGCAGCACTGTTTGTGAAATTAAACATACATACATATTTTACTGTCATGCTTTCCACTGTGCCAGCTGAGTTTTATTCGATCATTTTTTGTAAGTAAAGAGATAGTGAAAGTGGTGTCCACTTTAAGGCTTTTTCTCTCAAAGAACAGAATATGATAACAAGGAACAAAATGCAGCGAGTTATGATACAAATGAAACCAATCCATGCTGCTGCAGCCAATTGAAGGATATGAGATGAAGAGCAAGTGTTAGGTGTTAGTTGTCCCTGATGAGGCACTGATCATTTTAGTTGGCGGGAAGAGGAAAAGACCAGATCGGGAGGTGTACCACAGGTTCCTCTCTGCTGTACATGCAGGGTGAGATCCAGCAGAGATGTTGATGATGTCGGACAGGACATTTATGTTGCATGCTCCCCAGGGGGATGTGGTTGTCTCCTACGAGGTGATCGACTCGCTCACCCACTCTCTCTGATGTCTGCATTGCTTATACTTTTGTCTCAGCTATTTATTCCTTTTTTTGTGCCATGCAGCCTCATCGTTCTGCACATGTTGTATCCAGTGGAGGAACAGGCTGCGGCAGTGATAGACACTGAAATCACAAATTAAAGCTGGAAAAGTAAAGTGTGCATTGCCATATATTAAAATGTACCTCGAAAAATACTACGCTGGCCCAACTTTTTAGCTTTTTTTAATGATTTTTAGGTCATGAAAACGGTGATATTCGTGCTGACTGGTGTTCCACAGTAACTGAATCACTGATCAATGACAGCTAATGAACACCGCAGGAGTTCTGCGACAGTGAACTAGCTCCTCCAGAGAGCTCTCTTTCTCCTGTTTTTGCCAGAAAAGCACAGGGGTTTTCATTGAAACTAACTGCCTGTGGGCTCAATTAACTACCATAGATTATGCATAATGCAGATGAGAGACTGTGTACAAGATTAGCAGTGTAGTAATGTTGAAAAATACACACAAGCGGAAGTGAATGCTTGTATCCAGACAGCGGGGACATTGTGATGCTACTCTACTGTATGCAGCTGATGTAGAGAGAAGAAAAAGCCCAGGGAGAATGGGCCCTAACAAGCCTAATAATGCATTATTTCTACTTGATTATCTGTGATTATCCTGATAACAAGAATAGACAGTATCTGTGCACACACACATGTATTCTTGGAGGGTATTTGAATATTTAATAAGACTCTATGATCATCGTCTATAGTATATTACATAGTAATATACTATCTATTGCAATACAAAGCCAAACACGTCTCAGTATTTCAGTGCATGCACATTTCCAGATAGCATGATTCTGTACGCAGTCTCACCGACTCTGGTTTTCAACCCATACATCAATTGTGCCGAAATGATGCCATTGAAAACTGAATCATAATAATCCCATTCAAATGTTTTGGACTGTTATTTCCAGCTAAAATGTCAGATTTGATTGTTGTTATTGAATGTGTGTGAGCTGAGTAACAAGCCACTGATTGGTGGGGTAATTATTGTGTATTCAAGCTAATGCTGTTTTACAACAGAATCACTCAGAAAGTGTTTCACTCTCATTTGCCTTAGCTGGTCATTACCTCAGATGACCTCGGTATCTTGTATCCCCACTATCATAAATGGCTAATTCACTATTTGTATTTTAGTGATAATAAGCACCTCATGATATAAATATCTTATGTTGTGCTGCTTGAACCTAAACCACCTCAGCTGCTTTATATGAAAGCCTGAGATTCCACTTATGTCTGCAGGTCTGTGGATATTGCTCTGCTCTCCTCACGCGGTACTCATTGTGTTTTCACTACAGCTGGCTTCACTTGGGCATCATTGCACACATGGGACATTGCGCTCCCCCAAAACATATATTTACTATGGCTATGTAAAAACGTCTGATAACAAGATTTAGAGCAGTAATTTGCACATTGTTCGTACCGCCAGTTGTGGACTGCCCACTGTCAGCATTCATTGCATGGCCAACACGGGAAATAATGGCGAGTGTGGAAATAGTAATGATCAACAGAACTGGTGAGAATATACTGCTGATATACATCTTGAAGGGATGTTGCCAATTACCGGGTTGACCTGGACCCTGAATAATGTATATTTAGCTCTTTCTGTGCATCCTATCCTTTTTTTAACATAATTATAAAAAGGCTCGTTATGCTGCCTGTGTCTGTATAGCCGCTGTAAAGGTCCGTGAGGGTTCAGGTGACTTAAAGGGTGTCCATGCGATGGTCTGCACGGACGTCTAGATTTTGTACCATGGAATTATACGCCAATACAAGCATGCAAAAACCAACGTGGCCACTATGTCTTATATTATACCTTGTTATATTGTTCTATATAGTCTATGCTTCTTTTATCGTTATTTTTTGTTGTTTTTGTTATTGGTGGTGTTTTTTGTTATCAGCTTCTGGATGACTCGAATTTCCTTAGGGATTGATAAAGTATCATATCTGTCTGTCAGAGGAGTGGGTGTGCATGGAGATTGAGCGCAGGCTTCAGAACAAGATAATCAAATTTCTTTTAACTCAGGTAAAGTGTAGATGGGGAAGAGAAGAAAAAATGTGTAGTCAGAAGGAGAGGTCTCATCTCAAAGGTGTTTAAATGAATACAGAACAACATTTTTTTTTTTATTGTGTTCCTGAAAGAAATAAAGATTTATGCCACATGGCAACATCCAGGCTGATGAGAAAGGTGGAAAATTAGACAGATGGAAGGGATGCTGGCTGTTTTTGTTGGAAACCCCCAACATATTTTGACAGCGAGTGAAAACCCTCGCTTCAATCACTCAGCAGATATTTTCGCCTTTTGTTAATGCGTTACAGGATGAGGCAACTGCAGTAGATGTTTGCCTAACCTTTCTTTCTAAAAATGATCTGCGCCTCCTGTAGCGTTGGGGTTAGGGCGTCCGATGGCAGGGGGAAATCCTCAGCTGTCCACGGCCACGTGAGGCAAAAACACGCGTTGATCTCGAAGCAGGCTGCACTCGGTCGGCTGTGGTAACTGCGGTTTCAAGCTCTGCGCGTAAAGCGATGCGGGTGAACGTAAGCTAGATCGGGGAAACACGTCCGCGCTCCTTTAGCTGTTTCTCACGTCCAGTCAAGTGAGTTTAAGAGGTGACGTTCACCTTCACGCCACATCAGGAAACAAATGAATAAATCACAACACAGACTGAAAACCGTAATTTGGCAAGGCATCGCGTGCGACTCGGAAAATTCTCATCCAGATTAACATACTGAGAATACAAGCGATAGAGGGTGAATGATTTACTTGCCTATTGAGCTGGCCGGTTTCCCAGTCTTTTCTTTTACCCATCTCCTGGTACTGAGTCACTTCGCCTTTGGGGCTTACCACAGGAGTCTCTTCAAACAATCCTTTAGACTGAAGGGAAGAATCAAGATTAATGCACTTGCACGTTCCACCCAGGCTCTGGGGGGAAAAGTCTTATAATTAACACCAGGGGGGGCGCAGGATGGTTTTGGAGAGAGGTTGTTGAAGTGGGGCACTTCAACCATACAAAAAGAAGAGAAGGACAAGATAAAGGTATAGGATAGAAATGAGTGGTGACGTGGACATATTACACTCCTGATTCTAGCCTCCGTATGGTAGGAAACACATTGACTGAGTAGATCTATTCCATAATTATTCTTCTTTGGCCACAGTCATTACTGGAGGCTTAAGTGGGCCACGCAAGTCGGCGCGCTTAAGTCAAAAGATCCATGGGGAAAGTTAAGCGCATTCAGAGTGGAGCTGTGTGGGCACTTGACTCCTTTTCTGGGCAGCACATTGAAATGATTGAAATCAACCGCGTCTAGTCCGTGCCTCCGAGGTCGTCTGGTGTTCCTTTTTTTTTGAGAATGTGCTTTTCTAATGTGTCCACACAAATCAAGCACCTGTCTGTAATCCTCCAAAAAAACAGGTTACAGTGATCAAATGAATATACAGACAAAACAACATACGAAATGAATGCAGTAGTTGAAGGAATTGACAAATCAAATATCAAATCTGTAAACTGTTTCCTGTATGTCTCCATGAAAATTGAAAATCTACTGGAACTGGCACGAATTGAGATCAGGCATGAATTGATCATCAGCAAGCGATACGGTCTTCATCAGCGATGTTGCCACATCATCATCGTCATCATCCCGAATCCTTCCTCAAGGTTATTCCCAGGCATTTACCTTCATAGGCCCATATTTGGAGTTTGTCTTTCATAGCTTTGCGACAGTTTACTGGCATAGTGGCAAAAAGGCATCGTTACCAAGCAATAAAATGAAATATGGCACTTAGATTTCAATGGAAATGAGGGGAGGAATGAGGATAGTGTTCATGAATCCATTGTGCTCCTGTATCGCTCACATAAAAGACTCCGATAGCCCAGCTAAATTGGTGTGCAATCTCCTGTACCTGCTGTAAATGAATCTGTCTGTCAGCTCGCATCTCGGGCGTCCACGTGGACGAACGGCTCCGTCCTGCCGTGACCGCTCTGAATTCTGCAATAGCGAGCAGCCGTTTGTTAAATACTTAAGATGGAGTTAACTTTTTGATTGTCAGAGTTAACAATCACAGACAACTTTCTCTGGGGCTCACCATCCCTGTTATTTTGTGAGATTCTGAATGACTCTGCCTCAGATCTCCATCCACTGTCTAAAGCCTGGGTGCCAGTGGAAATCTGTCATTTTACCCCAACCTCCACACTCCGAGGTTACAATGACTTCTCTTTAAAGTGCCGAAATACTTGAAGTATGGGATTGTAGAGGTTGGAGAGATCGGAGTCTTACAAGAGTGCGGGTGTAAAATATTGTGTTCATTTGGGTGATGGATAAGTTGGCAACCCATATTGCCATCTGACAGGGAACAAATAGAAGCCCAAGTACATTCGCAATGCAGTGCTGCTTTATAGAAAAACAAAAAC
The DNA here is from genome assembly GCA_900303265.1 of Brotula barbata. Taxonomy (NCBI): domain Eukaryota; kingdom Metazoa; phylum Chordata; class Actinopteri; order Ophidiiformes; family Ophidiidae; genus Brotula; species Brotula barbata. Next base: position 86,654 of record OMNV01000768.1, read on the forward strand.
AAAAACAGGTAGTTTTGCAGAGAACCGTGGAATTCGCTGAAAATCAAAGCATTTCCAATGATGTACTTTATAACAATGCCAGTGTTTTTTGACATTTGCAAACTGTTAGCAATTCCCTTCGGGTTTCATTTGAGATTTATGTGCATCACACCGGCCTGTCGTGTGTAAAATGCAATAAAGGGATGATAATGGGTGTCAATTAAGAGGTAGGAGAAGCTCCAGAAGAGAACTGTTTTGGTATTTCGACTGATGAAGTGACAGGCGAGAGACGGAGTGCGTTTCAAACATCTGCTCGCCGAGCACACAAGCACACTGCCATTCGAGTTCAATCAGAAGAAAATTTAATTCATGCTAGGTTTAAAAAACACAACAAACACCTTTATGGAAGACAGAGAATGAGCAGAATTTCCCAAGGCGCCACCAAGAGAATATCATCTTCTAGCTACGTGTTTATTCTGGGTTCCGTGGCAGAAATAAATATTAAGCGATCCGTCCTGATTTAATTGAAGATCGCAGGTGTTGATGACTGACTCAAATTATGCCTCGATGTAAATCGAACCTCCAATTAGACTAAACTATATTGCCATTAAATTCTTAATGTAGGAGTGCTTAATGTGTTGGTTAATTGAAATCCCACTGATTTAATTCAGATTGTTTAATGATACAGAAAACATTTTTCCCCCCACAATGATCAGCGTTAGCGTGGTCCACCGGGGCAACGTGGGGGAGGAACATGTACAAAGATAACAGGTCATTTTTTTAGAAATCTATAGAAATTCACTATTGAACACATCCTCTCCGTCTGCCTCTGTGTAACATACAAGAGGTTCTCAAAATTTCTGAACCAAAAGCCGCCTCTGTGCCAAAAGTCAAACCAAAACCTCCCACGCGCTGCACGTTTGTTATTGTTAAATGGAGCTTGAAATGGACGGACAGCTACATAGAACGGATGAACATAGCGCACTCTTCATGCTATATTTAGATTTATAGTTTTTTTGATTCTGTATGGAAATTTCCAGAATCACTTGGAGTACCACCTGGAACCCTCCAAGTATCCACTATTGTCAGTATTGTTGTTTTTATTGTTGTTGTTGGCATTAGTTTTATTGTTAGTATTTTCTTTGTTATTTTTACTATCATCACCATTAGTCGCGTTATTGGCATTATTATTAGAATAGTTATACTATATGTATCATCATCATCGTTTGTAGTAGTAGTAATCTGAGCCCATCTCTTATCCGTGGTTTGCCTCTGTGCGTACGATCTTAGTTTGGTTGGTTATGGCAGCGTTTGATGTTTCATTATTTTTATCTTTGTTAATAACCACTCCCACTGTGATCAGTTTGACATACATATTTTGTGCTTGTGTGTTCTCTCCAGGAGTCGAGCCCAGACAGCAGGTAGGTGATGAGTCTGGCGGGTAATCCCACTCCACCTATCCATCAACCTGGAGACTATTTCCAGCATCCCCTACAGAATGTCAGAGCCTCGCTGAGCAGAAGACGAGTCCATCATCCTCCCTCCAAGACGTTCCCTCCAGTTTCCATCTAAACACATAAACACATCATGTGCCATGATTCAATTTTGCCCCTCCCTCACTGTCTGTCAATGAAGGAGGGACACGGCAGTGAGTGAATGCAGTTGAGTGTGTTGTATTCTATGCAATATGTAAAAGACAAGCTCTGTTTGAAAGCGATTGGATTTGACAGGATCCTCTCACCGGCCTGGGCATCACTCTGCACGAGTTTTGATGGGGCATGTGCCAGAGATCTCCTGTCTAATAGAAAATGAGACGCTTTAGAGATGACCCTGCCTAAGATGCCATCGTTGTCTCTCTGCCAGCGAGGGAGCTTGGCTCTCCTATTACTCCCTGTTAATTAGTGTCTGTTGCTGGAGTAACTTGTACCTGTCAGTGTGTGCCACTGTCCTATACTCAGTTACTTGAAGGAATTGAAATTGAATGCCAGCTAAGTGCCAATGAACTCCAAATGGTGCATGGGATACAGTCGGATTTTCTCACTGACCTGGCAGCTTTATGTCAGAAAACATTTTTAATGAACTCGGCCTCTATACACGTGGAATGTTTTATCTCTTTGGGCCAAGGCCTGCACAGGTTGTTTTATTGCATTTCTTCAGGTACTTGAGTGAGTCCCAGTGCCATTTGTACATGTACGTATGAATTCCAAAGCCATTTCTGTCAGATAACTCAGTGCCTATTTACATTAAAGACATGCGGTCAACCTGCCTGGTCCTCGGTAATTATTGGTCCCAGTCCCTGGGCCACTTTGCGTTCATTTGGGCAGAACAAGGTTTATTTTCTAACAATATTTCTTTAGCCGTGGGATTAGCCATGCTGCTCAAATTCTTCCTTCCACTTCAGTTGATTTATCTGCCGACCACAAACTACATAATGAGCAAAACTTAACTTGTGGTTCCAAGTAATACAAATATTTCATTTACATGCAGATCAATAGTGACATGTCCAACGCAGGACTAATCCCTCTCTGTTTGCAGATGCTCAGTCATCTGGAACATTTTTCCTTGAATAATGATTTTCTCTGTGATTGTTTTTTGCTGTCATGTGTGAAATAGCTACCTCACATTTATGTGTACGAGTAAAGTAGAAAAACCTCTCCCTAAGCCGGACGAGGCTGTTGATCAAACCTCGGGCTGTGCCTAAATGCACAGATCTCTCCGTACAGTAGCCCCTGACCTTGCCGTGTGTCCTCCAGGGCCAGACACCTGCTTGAAATTAAATTACAGATTAGTGGCTTCAGGCCCTAAGTGGGGGTTTATTTGGATGGCCCCTCTCTGAGTGGCACTTTTTTTCCCCCCATTCTGGACCTGGAAAAAGCCTCATAGGATTTAAGCAAGAAAATGCCACTCTTGAAGCCATTTTTCTTGACATTTTTCATTTTCTTCCGACGTGAATGCAGCAGCCAGCAATCTCCTGGAACGTGGATGTCTGCCTCTAAATTTGAGACTCCACTAATAGAGGGCAGAGAATTGGTGTTTGTGAGCTCTGAGTAATCAGTATTTGGAAACAAGATATTTTATTTTTCTCAAAAACACAAAATCTTGCACGACTTTGCACATTTGGCAGAGGAAAACTGAGTTCAGCAGTTCTGACCAGCAGTGTTTGTCCACCTGTGAAGGAGATAAAAGCATTTTAGTCTGTTTTATTTTTCTTGTGGAATCATCACAAAGTTCCATATTCACAAAAATAATATTCGACTCGTTTGGGGTTAAGAAATATCTGCACTTTTAATGACATTTTTTGACATGACATCCATCTATATTAAAAGTATTAAAACTTTGTCAACAACTAATGGGTCAAATTTTCAATATACAGTAGGGAAACAGTTGTGAGTGTCTCCCAATCTTCATCGAAGTCCCAATAATAGACACATTGGAACGAAGATGATGACGCACTGACTTTGCGGTGGAGCGGAGTGAGGTAGAATTAAAGACAAATCCTTACAAAACTTTAATACATCGAACTCCTGAAAGCTTAAATGAAATTCTCCAATAAATACTGGATTAGGTTGAATATTTAAACACATGTCATTAAATAATTCAATGTTTTATCCACGCATTCATCTTGCAGCTCAGATTAATCTCATAAAAGTCAATACAGCAGCAACCACCCAGACAGGTAAATACTTCAGCGACATATGTTCTCAGTGAGTGTCACAGCATCCAGTATTGCTTTGTGGAGTGTCCATTCCCTGTAATGCAGCTGGATATTGCAGTATTGATTTTCCATTTTGATATAGAACATCTATTTGCTGTATCAGTAAGGGAGATCTTATTATCTATGTCACTTTATAGCTGGGAGAGTCCAAATCGTGGCATTTATTCATTTGCACATGACGTCCCCACAATTTAGACGGACTATTATTATCATTATGTCCTTTATTATGATACCTATCCCACAAAATAATAAAAGTAGAGAAAAGATGAGACTGCAGTTGGAGACAAAACAATAATAAAAGCAATACTCCAGCAGTACGTGGAAAAAAAATAAGAAAAAAAAAGCAGCTAATTGCTTCTTTTTGCAAACTTTTTATTTCTGCCTGAGGCAGAAAGAAACCATCATGGGTATCGGAAGAAAACAACAATGTATGGTTTTAGAAGCAAACGGTTTGGAGATTTGACAGCGCTGTGGTAATTTGTCAGGTTTGTTCTCCATGAGCGTCTCTTCATCGTCCCTGCACTCCATACAGGAAATGATTCATCTGCATCCAGGAGAGGAGCTGAGCGCCATTTCTAAATTACCTATGAGTTATCTCCTCAATAACTTCTAATCAGACAGCTGCCGTTTCCTCCACTGTAAACAAAAGTAATTACAGTAGATGTGATGGATGGGAAGAATAAGACAGCTTCTGCATGCTCAGGACCAGTCTGGGACGCCGTAGAGCGAAACACTTTAATTAGGGACGAGCTAGTCCAGCACAACCGAACGAGCCCCACGAAGCATACGTTACACTCGCTAAAATATGCACATGCAGTGTCTTCGTTTTCCCAAGTTTGCGCCGGTGATTTACTGCGGCGCCGCCGAAGAACTCGCTTTGCAAAGGAAATATGATATTACGTGATATCGCTTCATCACAATTAAAAATAATGAGATTCTAAATGGAATTTTGCAGAAAAATCCAACGTGTAACCACAGAGTCAAGTAAAAGCATCTGTTCTCATTGGGCAGGCCAAGATGTCATCGCTGAATCACTCTTAAACACGAGTGGAGATCAATCATCGTTTATTAATGTTCACCATTTACCGCAGGAACCGTTCAATAAAGAGCAAATCTTGATGTTTCGTCCGTACACGAAGGCATGCGGCGGAGCCCCGGCGAACCTTTGGCACAAGGAGTCACAAAACCGCCCCACACTCCGGGCCAACTAAGGAGAGATTTGAGATTGAGCTAATGATGGACCACTACAAGAGGAAATTAATCTCTGCGGGCCAGATTCGATGATAAATTATAAACACGAGGGGGTAATATTAAATAGATGGTAACACTCTCACTGTAGATCATAATGCAAAATGTCTCGAGCGCATCGACAAAGTTAACCGTGAATCACAGATGAAGGCCGTGAATCAGAATGAAGATGATCCTCTGCGTGTGACACAACAAAACGTAAGTGGCGTTCAAAGTTTAATGATATTACAAGAGAACGCTTTCAACTCAGTGGAATCCAAATGCGCATAAATGGATGGAGAATATGAATCGATCCGGTTGGTGCCCACGTAAAATATATTTAAGAGGTTTTATGTGAGTTGGAAAATCGATCGGAATGTATTGAATCGCACGTCGTTATATATAATCAGAGGAGGCTGATCCACAGAGGTAGGGAGGGTCGTACCTCCTCTATGTTTGAGGGGCACAAGAGAGACCAAATTATGAAATAAGTAATATAAAGTAATTTTTAAAAAAATCTTATTTTTTGTCTTTTGTTTGGGATAATTCACACTTATAACTGTAATAAAAAGCATTTGTAGTGGGTTTGAGGCCTAAAGGAGGTAAAATTTGAACTTCCTCAAAATGGGTGGACCTTCTCATCAGTCATTGTCTGT
>OMNV01000770.1:0-12658 GCA_900303265.1 Brotula barbata
GCGCTGGAGGCAGCAGAGAAGCACAGATGAGCCACATGACTACATGTCGCTTCGAGAGATCCGCGGCAAACAGAGCAGCGTTAAGCTAACAGCTATTACTCTCACGGCGCAGATCGGAATTCGAAACCAATCGAGGAAAATCATCTTACGGAGCACCAGCTGAACTAGTTTATTATGTTCTATTCAAGATAACAGGTCAGGATATGAAGTTGTTTAGACTGTTACAGAAATATGATAGGATATTCTTTGTCTCGAAAGAAAACAAAGATATTGATTTGTATTGGAAAAACTTTGACATAATCTGCCTGAGCTGACAGGTTCGGAGGATTTTTTTAACTTTGAAAAACGGATAAAACTGACGTGATGTGATTGTTGTTTTTGTAACTTCCATACATGAGGCGAATTGACACTCACGCTCTCGGTGAAAGCCATTCCCGCTCTCGGTCGGCCCCCTGAAACACTTTGTCTCAAAAATTGCCTTTGATTGTGAACACAGAAGAAAAGTCAAGCTGGCGTTTTATTTCTCGCCTCTTTGGGTGAGCGATAATGTTGCTGTGTTGGTGCGACGCAGTTTCAGACAACTTGCACTGAGTGTTTCTTTTCCCCACTTCTTCTCCCCTGCTGTTTATTATGCATTCAGCTCATGTGTCCTCCTGTGAGTGGCTGTTCATTTTCCACATACCACACTTAATCCGGCCAGCTAAAACTTTGAAATAGCGGGAGCCGCAGACGCAGCCGCTACCCAGGAGGAACCATTATGAGGTCTGGGAGAGGGAGACTGATAGTGCTGGGGGGAGGAGTGACAGCAGAGCAGCAAAGATACATGGGAAGGAATTCAAAGAAGGCTGAGGGCTGAACATGGGCCTCCGCCTGTTTGTGTGTTACAACCCTTACAAGTGTGGAGGGTGACTGTGCAGTGGACAGTCATGATAAGTTGAGGGCAGTTGTTGGAGTGTGTGCGTGTGTGTGTGTGTGTGTGTGTGTGTCTGTGTGTCAGTGATAAACAAGAGAGTCAAATATTCAAATCTGGAAAATGAGAATCGTTTTACTTCAGTATAAAGAACAGTATGAGGTGCTGAAGTAGCCAAAGTAAAAGCAGGGTTTGAAAAGAAAATTTAAGGAAATAAATAAGTAAAGAAAGTTAGGAGGATAGAAGGAAGAGAAGTAAGAAAAAAAAATATCAATAATATTGTAGGAGTTCATCTTTAAAACTTTAATAACTAGCAGATGTGAGATTAATGTAGCGGAATAACAAATATTTGTGTTTGTGTGTGTTGGTGTTCTGTTGTGTATTCGCGCGGTGGTGCTTGGTGGTTTAGCCTCGGACCTCCCCGTCTCCATTGTGCAATGACCTTTGACCTGCTGTGACTTTTCCCTGCACTTTGAGAGACTGGGAGAAAGAGTAAGAGGGAGAGAGAGGGGACAAGAGAGAGAGAGACAGAGAGCGAGCGGCAACATGAGCTTTTCCCGTTTCAGAGAGGAAGCCATAAACCTTAAGAAGACACACCATCAAACTGCCAGCTCTCATAACCACCTCAGCAGCATCTCCATCTCAATGTTTCATGATCACAGAGTCGCAGCTTCAGGATTTGCACAGACAAGATATTGTTACACCATCTCATTTTGTTTGTTTGTTGATAATTTTCATTTAGGGCCTATTTTTTTTCTACAGCCCATTAAGATGTCTTTTTGAGTGAGTATTGGGTATTCACAGCTCTGAGCTGGCAACATTCACAGATACTGTAAAATGAATGCTAGCAAACACTCAATGGCCTTGTAGTGTTATAGTATACAGTATATATATATATATATATATAGACAGAGAGAGAGCTATAGAAAGTTTTTAGAAAGTTTTCAATGGGGGAAATTCACAAAACAGAGAATTTTAACTATTAGTTAAGATAGATGCAGATAACCAGACATATAAAAAAAATTGTACTGAACAATATGTACTCAGCGTAAACTGACTGAGTGAGATCCAGATTAGCTGATTATGAATGGGTATAAACACTATCATTGAATTAAGCCCCTTACGCATGCGTTTCCTGACTTGGTGGGCTGCTTTGTGTACAGAGACAAAGTACAGAGTACAGTGTGAATGTACACACAGTGCTTGATTAGCAAATCTGATACTGACTTAACTAGACTATAGCTGGTACCAAAAAAACATTTTGACATGAGCCTTAACTGGCTCATGAAGATGAATTTGTGGTTTGTATAGCCACTGCAGCAGCAGATTGTTTGATAACCTTCGTGAGTGGACTGATCTTGTGTTAACAGCTTGCCTGTATCTGCAGCCATTGGTCCCTCAAGGGAAAACCCTCTCATTCCACAAATGTGCTCAATTAAAAAGAGCAGAGTGCTTAGAGAGGGGCAGCGAGGGGCCATTCCCTGTGCCTGTTTGATCTGGATTCCCTAATTGGTCAATGACAATGCATTACCAGACCGGCAGACGCTTGATCCGCAGAGAGGAGGCTTTTGGCTGTGGCAGCTCGGCCTGTTTCCCCTCCCCTTCCCCCAGCACCATCCTATACACCCCCTCCATGACCAGGCAGAGTGTGTCTGTGGGTGAATGAGGTTGGGAGGTGGGGGTCTGACATGTGGGAGGAGGGCTGATTTAGAGGTTAGGCAGCGCAGGCGGCTGTAAATTTGTGTCACAAATCTTCCTTATGGAGCCATGGGGGGACACACGCATGTGATGAATCCCATGTAACAGACAAAGCAGCACAGCGCCTCCATCGCCAGACTTCTGGTCGGGTCCACATCGAGCTGCCCGCACTGCTCTAATTTGCCCGTGATTGCAGTCTGCCATGTTTTGATTGCTTTTTTGTAAATGAATCAGGAAGCCTCGCATCTTGTGGCTTTGAAGAATGCCAATGTGCCGCGGGAGAAAAAGGAGATTCTCAAGGGGAGATGACTACGCAGAGTTCTCAATCAAATACTGCTGACATTTATTCAATGTGTTGTGGACAGCTTTCCTTATAACGGAATGTTTTGTTTATTCCTCTTCTCCTACTCGAGTACTTTTTTGAAGCAGAAAGAATTAAAACCACAGAGCGTGCCAGCAGTGTCAGTGATGCGGATCACATGTTTGTGGAACAGTATGTCTCATTTTATGTAATGTTACAGCTCACTAAAAATAGCATCTAATGAATATTGTATGCTAGGACAGAAGAGGCGTTATGCAATTTAAGACTTTATGCTGTCAAATGAAGCGATGACAGCCACTTCATCACACATACACACCAATATCTTCCACATTCACGTACTTCATTATGTGAGGGGTTGTTTATTCCTTCTATTATTTGACATCACAGGGTGCTTAAATCTTATTGTAGCACCACAAGCGTGACATATCACTCCATAAATATTAAATCCAAAGCCAAGAGGTTTATTTCCCCGTATCAGTAGTTGTTAGGCAAAGAATTGGATTTGCATCACTGCTGATAGCAGCAGGTGAAAAACATTGCAAGATCGTGATGCATTGATTAGAGGATTGAAAGGAAAAACCATTTGAATGGAAGGTGCCTCTTTTTGTTTGGGTTGTCAGTACTCCTGTAGAAATAACGTCATCTGAAATAAACTGATTATTATTGATTCTACTTTAAACTTGATTATATAAAACTAAAATAGCTAAATGATCTAAACTATTGAAAAAAGAATGTTTGTGGACAATTATTTCACACTTGATGGACACCTAATCCATTTTAATTGAGTATTCCACAATAGCTTGGCGTTTTGCTTTTCTGAGGCCTCGTTTGTTCTTTACAGATTTGTCAGAAAGGTCAATTTCTCGCCCTTTCTAGTTAGCCATTTTTGCTGTGTGTGGTTTAGATGGCAAATGAACAACATTCAGCTTCAATAAAAAGTGTAATTACAAAAAAGACCTTGTTCAAGTAGCCTTTGGTGTTAGGTAGTTTCCTTAATTTGTTTAGTTGATTTGTAGACGAACGCTGATATCGCATGATGGAACATCAAATCCAAAAATGGCAAATTTGATTGGATTTTGGGGTTTAATTTAATGTTCCACCTATGGAGTAAAGTCTGGAATGTTATGGCTATCTCGTGTCTCATGTGTAAGACCACCTCTAACTGTTGGCAAGCAAAATGAGTCCACATCATCCATCAGGGCAGATGAGGTAGGTTGACAGGTGGATGTAAACAATGCTGCCTGCAGTAGCATTTCTAGGAGTCTGCAGGATGCATGCATAGACACAAAACACAAACACAAACACACGAGATATATACACAGATAGACAGAAGGGGAAAGTGTAAGAGGCGACGATACGCAAAGGGGGGGGGGGAGAGTCTATGAAGGAGAGACATACACTCAATCAGAAAGACGGAGGAAACGAATGCTGCAAGAAGCGGAAAAGGTTGAGAAATTCCATATCCTCCTGTTTCAGCCTCTTGAAAACTGCTGAACAATCAGCAATTATAGGCTGGCTGGGTCATGAATCTCTCTCGCTCTCTCCTGTGCAATACTGCAGAGGTGCACAGCCAGTACAGTCACCTGGCCAGCAACAAACACACACAAAATAAAAAAAAAAAACAGCCCCTGTAGTCAGCGCTTTGGGATCGCTGATGACCATTAAGCCTCTGTGCAAATCAAACAGACAGTTTGCATCTCCTTTTCCATGACAGCAAAGTCGACACTGACATGCAAAGCACTTGTTTTTGCAGACACGGGGTGAGCGTGATCCGTGTGCAGACCGAACGCGGCCGTGTTGATACAGTACGTACAGATGACAAGGGATGCACGCAACTGGAAGGTGCTGAACGCATAATGAGCTCATCCAGCACAAACCGCAGACCGGCAGTCACTTCATTAAAATGAATAATTAAGGCAATGACCAAAACAAAATCTTTCAAAATGATTGTCTGTAATTACAAGTATCCAATGTGAGAGTACGCAATGAGTACGTTTGCATGTCAACGTCCGTGCGTGTTGTGTGTGTGATTGGTGCGAGAGGGAGAGAAGTCAGTTTCCCTGGCTCGTTCGGTGTTAGGATCCTCGGCTAATGAGATTAGTCAATAATGGATTGAAAGCAAGCATCCCCCCCTCCCCCAGCACAATGGCCAGAGAGGCTGAGCACAGGCTGCCCTGTCAGGGACACATCCTCCACCGGTCGATATCCACACACATATACACGCACGCACGCACACACCTGCCAGTAACTTGCACTTAGAAAGACATCCAAACAACAGGGGCAACCTTTTTAACATACAAATTGTGTTATAATATTGAACGGCGCCTGTTTCAGACAGTGCTACGTGCTTGGATTGGCAGACAATTCCCTGGGATTTAAATTCAAATTGCAAGTCTATCTAGTCTTGATGTACACAAAGATGGATATTGTGAACGCCACGCTGGGTCCTCGAAAAGCTCTCCATTTCTTTCATCAGTCTCACATGAATAACACCTTGCAGAAAACACAGAAAGAAAAGAGCCGCGGGAGTCACGCTCTATCCACACCGTAGCCTGTCTGAGCCCGGGAAGGACAAACAAGTCCTCGGAGTTAAGAGAGAACCGTTCTCCAGACAAACAAAGAGATGAAACACATACTTTAAGGCCTGCGACAGCATAAACACATCTCTTTGTAAAGTATGCAAAAAGTTAACCGTCATACAAAAAGACACAGCCGGTCTCTGTTTGCATGCGGGACATTAATTCAGCTCCAACTCCAAGACTTCGCCAAAGCAGGCCTCCCAACATGAAAAGTGCAATGTACAAATACAAATCAATGACTCTGTCCATGCGGATGATCAAAAAAACACTGTTGTGCTATTTCAAAGTCACTCTGAATGACAAACGTAAGTCCATACAGCCTAAAATCTCATATTAATACAATTCAACACTTCCTGTTGCTGTCATCCAGCAACAATGATCCACTAGACGAGGCAGCAGAAGCACTGCCTTTTAACATGAAACATCAGCAAAGTGCTTTGTTTCATTAGCAGAGGCTGTTTGCCCCCTTTCCTGCGATGTTTAGCAAATTTCGGTAAAGCTAAACCTAGAAGGCTTTCATCCTAAAACATCAGCAGGAAGTGTTGAATATTAATAAGAGTAGTTCATTTAAAAAAAAACAACCCAAAAGCTCAGTAGAATCACTACGAGTGAATAATGAGTGTGTTATAACTACACTGTTGTGCTGATGGAATTAATGCTGTGGCAATGGACGTTCACCATAACAATTTACCATGACAGCCATTACATCGCAAAACGGGGAATTAGAAAGAAAAGGCCTGTCTGGGCAAATAGCCCCTCTTAAATAAAAGCCTAATTCCTCTATAGTCACGTAAAATTTACGATGACTCTCCATATTGGATCGCATTCAGCTGCTGCTCCGACACATTACGAGTGGACATGCGTGTGTGAGTGTGTGTGTCAGTGCATTAACCGACTCCACCTCTGTGTGTTGGTGTTCAGTCAGGCAGCCTCCCTGCTGGGGTCAGCGCCACGCTATGGAAGGTCAAACGCCTGGTAATTTGTTTTACCACTGCCCCATCACCGTCCAAACACAGGGCCTCGTATCAGGTAAACCAATTATTATCTGACATGAATCAGAGAGTAGACAGGTCCCACACCGCACCACCTTCTCTATTATTAGTGTTGTGCCTCTTTCTCTACAAAAAGGCACCTTGTCCCCGATTCCCAATGTGTCTCAGTTGCCGCTTATCAACAGCCAAGTGACTCATTTACCCGCGACATGCAATTCTGTGAGGGATTTAGGGGTAATTTAGCCCACATTTGGACATGAAAATGAATTAAGAGCTGCTATTTCTCTCTCTCTCATTTCACCTCTCCCTCAAAAGCATAAACACCAGTCAGAACGGAGAGCTTTCTCCTGCTTAGTACTCAGCTTTAATTCTCCTGGGTGGACACCATGCTGTGGAGACAATCTGCGTTTTGATTGGTGTACGCTGCAAGTTTCCTCGTGGCTCTTAAAAGCCGACGCACCGGAAAACTACAAAGAATGGCCATTTCAGAAATATTTCTTCGCTCATTTACTGCACAACAGCACACGACGCCGTGTGATTTATCTTGTTTCATTAAGCAGGGCTGGCACCGACAGAGGGATATGATCTGAAACTGATCATTTGTTGCACTGTGACTGTGTTGGCCAACATGAAAATGCCAGCGATATTTAAACCTCTCAGCCAGCCATTTGTACAATCTCACCATTAGGAGCCACTTTTTTTTTTCACCAGCCCCTTTCCTCTGCTCTGGCCTCAAACCAGGCTTCAGCCTCAGATGGCTGTAACCATGGCAACTGCCTTCATTCACCACTTGCAAATAATGAAGACAATGTGTTTTCCATTTAGATGAGGTTTTTTTTGGTTTTTTTTGTTTTGTTTTTTTGCACATGAGAGATATGGAGGGTCCGTCCTGACTGTTTCATTAAGGAGGTTTAATAACATGATTCCCTCTACTGGATGCACTGTATAACCTGAATCACAGATTAAATTGGTCAAGTGGGACACAAGTCAGTATAAATGTTCAAATTCAATATTATGTTCGACAAGAAAACTTGGAAAAGTTGTTTTTTCTTGTTTGGCCTCCATGGATTTCAGTGTTGTGGAGAGTAACATCAAAAAAAGGACAACAGCCTCAAGCTAGGTGTTCAGTATGTTGATCACACATGAAAACAAAAAGTAAAGAGAACGCTGGAAAACAAGATGTTGGAGTGTTGGCGTTTAACTGGGTGCTGATAATAGAAGACAGCGGTTTAAGCCATCTTGGGTCTCTTTATGTGAGCTGTTATTAATTACGCACTTGATTTTGTGTAAATATAATTAAGCGCCTGAATCACAAGCACTCCTGATTATTTCTGTGAAAACGTTAGCATTTGCAGGTCATTAAAAACAAATGGAATCAACCTTATAGGAGGAGGGATTCCAGATTTTCACATCAAAATGAATGCTGCAGATCACGTGGACGCAGCACATTTGTCTTTGGGTTTGTTCTTAAAAATGTAAATGATATTTAACTGAAAGATATAAGATTTTCTAACTTTGAAAAAAAAACTAAATAATAAACAATAAAAAGACTAAAACAGAATCTATTTTCTAAGTCAAAAAAGCCAAGAAATAAATAAAACTTAAATGAAAAGTAAAATTTCCTAGAACACAAAAGGAATATTACAGGATAGTAAACAAACAAAATAATTATGAATAATTTAATCTATAGGTGCACAGTTACACGGCATAAGAAACTTCCCAATGTACTAATTAAAACGTGGATCATCAGTAGGCGATAATCTGTCATTAAAGCTAGATTCTTTTTTTTACTCAAGGTTTCTCAGTGAAATGTTTACGACAATTTGGCTTCAAACTGGGATTGAAAGTGCACGCTGGCAGTGTGCATGTGTGCATGAGTAGGCACACACACTCACACACAGTGGAAAGAATGGAAAGAGTTACAGGGTCTCGTTTCCAGTGTTTATAGAGAAAACTCCCAGCGAGCCCAGCCAGCTTTCCAGGCCAAAATTAATTCACAACTTTCACAAATCACTAGACAGGAAGCATGGCGTTGTTCTGTACTTCCACTCTCTTTTCGCAGTCCAGGAAACCATCTTTTGATTTGTTGTGTTGCAGCCTCACTAGGAAAACACAGCAAAGCAGATAGTTACTCTAATTCCTGCACGACACGAGTTTATCTTGCGAAATGGAATGCATTTCAGAGTGTAGCTTGTAGCTTTGTGCGCTATCTGTGTTAACACAAAAGCCTGTCAAAGTGTATTGACTGGTGCAACTGCTGTCAATAGAGTCCTTATATGATTTGTGCTCTGGCTGTTGCTAAGCTTTGTGAACTTCCAACCTGGGGACTCCATTCTACCACATCCAAGAATGTTCCTTGACAACACAACAGCCTTTAACCTTTAAAGAAAAAAGAAAAAAAATCTAAAAAAAAAAAAAAAAAACACAATCAAGGGCACCACAATGCCACTTCAGAGAGGGTTTGTTGCTACAACAAACAATGCAATGTGCTCAGGTGCTGGAGTGTGCGGGGGCCACGGTGCACTGTGATTGATATACCAGAGATAAAACAGTGTTTGTCTCCTGAATCCAGCTCCAATCACACGCTCGCTGTGACGCACTCACCACATGCTATCTCTGCCACACACGGCCCGCACCGCTGATAAAACAGACTCAACCAGTCATATCTACCACTGCTCTAAGACTTTCTCTTGAATAAACATCCTAGTTTGTAACACTGACATACAGGATTTTAACGGCGAACACGGCCTTTGATGCTGACAGAAATGCAAGGTGCGGCTGTCACTTTTTACAAAAATCACGATCGGACCAACTTCCAATGACGAGCTGTACGTTTGAATATTCATTTCTTGACGCTCAACCTCCATCACTACAATCCCTACGTTATGCTTGAATTATTAATGACATTTTTAATTTGTGATGTTATTGGTCAAACGCAACCAACAAATCACTTCAAAAACGCTGCTGAAATACTACAAAATATATAAATACGTGAACAGTCAGTAGTCACTCATTAGCTGCGGATTGCACTGCGAGTTTTTATGGAAATCTGGTATGATTGGTCCACTTAAACTCAATACTCCACATGTATTTTTAATGACACGAGCCTTCTTGATAGAGTGACTGTTGGCACGAGTGATGGTGCATTTCATCTCAACTGGGTACTTGAAAAATATTTGATGCAGGTGGTTCTATCATTTGCAGTGATCACAAGTAATGATATTGACTTAGCTTTTATCTATCTTATAAACGTTGTGCGTTAAATTAATGTCTTAAGAAAGCATTGGTACTGATGATGGACACTATGGTGCTCGTCTTTAAGTGCTGTCTATTTTAGCTTGCTGTAGGTGAGTCAGTCATTTGTCACCTTGTAGTGGCACCGAACACATCTTTACATGGTCATATCCAATACAGAGGCTCGGCTAATGCTTCTTATTGCCTCTCAATGTCACTGCTGCGTGCACACACACACAGACACACAGCTGCACGATCACAAGTGTTAAAGCACTTGTGAGACACAAGAGGACACTATGTAGCTAAAGGTTAAAGAACAAAAATGAACACTGAGGAGAATTTTGATTAATGTTACACCTCCAGTACATGTGTGGATGTACAAACACACACACACATTCCCAAACCAGCATCACAGAGGGGGAGGCAGAAGGATGGAGGCCGCAGCGAGCCTCTAAGAGACCACCAGGTGTGACCTATTCATTATTTACCAACAGTGGCAGGCAAGCGGCGACTGCATGCTGTGCGCAGCCCTTCCTTTGTAGGAGAGATGTGTCGGGATCAGATGAGATAGGGCACCTTTGTGGACAGACATCTTAGTTCACACTCTGCCTGTCTGACGCACACAAACTGACTCTTCATCTTACATTTGTTGGTTCAGAAATGGCAGAGGAGGGAGTGTCAGAAACAGAGTGGAGTTATTTTGCCGCATGAAAAGCATCTTCTGAGACAAAGTAAAGAGAAGGTCGACTTCTGTCCCCGAGGTTGGACAGAGAATCTGTCACCGGGTGCAAAAACACAGAGTATGCTTACATACACACAGGAGAGCAGTTACAGTATACTCCTCGTGTGCTGCAGTCTGTGTTCCTCAGAGTGGGCTGCGTGATTGTGGTTAACACGAAGGAAACCTCACCTCTGATTATGCACAGGAAAACAAATGGATGATGCAAAGCACACACACCTTCTCACTACGTTAACGGTTGCTATGCAGTACTTGCTCAATCTCCTATGCCTGAAATTTGGCATTCTGCTAGAATTGCTGTAATTGATATATGGCCCAAATGATGACTGTGATAAGGAATGTGTGTCACTGATTCACAAAAGAGCAAACAGCCTATAGGTTTGACAGTGAATGAAGCAGTCAGGTTACTGCTGAAAACAGACTGGAAACCACTTGTGCATGCACACATATTGATTGACAGATGTATTGATGACATCCTGCACAACTTGAGAGCAGAATGTGAGCTCGACACAGGTCACCGCCTGTCAGGATGGAGTGAATTACACCACACTACTGGGAATATGAAATGTTGACAGATGGGACATAAGCCTGATGTCAATATGAAAACCGCATTGGGGGATTGCCTCATACCGCTGATGACTTACGTAAACCTCTGTACCAAAACACTTAAGACAAGAGCCTTTAAGTGGAGCTATTTTCATATCAGACAGGCCACCCACTTCTGACCAGCTCATAGAGGCTAAAACTAAAGTGTGATATATTCTATTTTGTTCTCTTTTCTTTTATCTTCCGTTCCAGTGAAGACAGATTGCCTCTGCACAGACAACTTGGCACAGGTTCACACACATCAAGGGTCATTATGGCAGCTGACAATAGCATTTTTTGTTAAATGAATTTGCGTGTAAGAATTCAGCCGCCTGCAGTCGCGAGAGGGGGGTGAGATGGGGGATGATGAGTTGCAGTGTGTGTGTGAAGGAACCGCTTTCATTTCGTCTTGTAACACCCTAATGACTTTATTGTTTCATTCTTATCCAGCCTCCAGAAGCTATTACCATATAAACACCTGTGTTATCAAAGCACTGCAAACAATTTCCTGGATAATTTAACAAAGATGCGATTGTTGATTCGGGATGAGGCATTGAGACTTGTGTGTCTGTGTGTGCATTTTGAGATATCTATTTGGTGTGTGTTTATCTACGTGTGCGTTTTGTGGTATCCATTTCTAGTGTGTGCGCGTGTCTGTGCCTGTGTGCAGCTTGAATCTAGCAATAACTGGCCACTTTTCAACTCCATTTGCAGAGGAAAATAGACCGGAGTTCCCTTAAATGGAGCTTATTTTACTGAAATCCGTATGAGAAGTACTACTTAGGTAAAAGTACTAATACCAAGCAACTCCATTATAATGAAAGGTCCTGCATTTAGCTCTTCCTTGAGTAAATGAGTAATAACTTAGATGTATACTAACATCAGAAGCACCAGACTGAGCTCTAATGAGCCTTCTATTGACACTGTTTTTGTTGTACAAAGTTGCATGTGATCCATATTACAAATAAAACCTCCAAAAAAACATTTAAGACTTTCACCCAGTGGTGGGCACATCATTGTATCTGCTAGGATATCTACCCACATCTGAGAGCAAAGTCACCCTGGACAGGTCACCAATCAGGGACAAAGCTAACACACACACTGACTGACTGAGTTTCCATTTCAGCTACACCGCATGTGTTTGGACTGTGGGAGGAGACGGGGAGGGGGAACATGAACGCTCTACACAGAAAAGCTCCACTTGGATTTAAGCCCGGCGACCTTCTTGCTGTGATGTGACATGGAGCCATGTAGGTCAGAGCATATCTCCAGTGTAAGAGAACGTCATGCTTTCATGTCAGATGAAAAATGACAAAATCGTCTTCACCGGAGTAAAGTAGTGGGTTGAGATAATGTCTAAAATATTCACGTCACACGTTGAATGTAACTGGTAACGCCTGTCAAGAATAATAAATGAACGTATATAGATAGAGTAGTTCAGTAATTACTGAATCTGTTGTAATATCATCACACTTAAAGCATCAGTATCAAACCATCTGAAACGAACAAAAGGGGAACACTTGCATAACATCAGCCTGATGTTGGTCTCTGTCTCTCTCTCTCTCTCTCTCTCTCTCTCTCTCTCTCCTACCCTCTCTC
>OMNV01000770.1:14543-50345 GCA_900303265.1 Brotula barbata
GATGTTACCCACCCACCACTGTACAGTTTAAACAGATGAAATCATGCCAGTGGAGATAAGGAGTGAAATAAAATGTGATCAAAAGAGATTACAGGGAACAAGGGGGAATCTGAGCTCAATGGAAAAAATGGAATATCATTGAAGTAAAGGCTCTCTCCCTTGTTTTCTTCTCCTTTTCAGTGGCAAAAAAACAAGCATGAACAAGGGTAGCCTAGGAGAAAATAAAGCATTGATTTTGCACGCTACCCACTCTCCGGCAGAGCACTCCGATCAATAAGCTCAAGTAATACTCTGCACAAGTTTAATGCTTGAGCTGTACAGAGGCAGACAAGTGCTTTGTCTGGAAATTATTCCTTTTTTATTGCACCAGCTTCACTGTTTAATGCCAAACCGCAAGCAACCAGACCCGTTACACGCAACAGAGGCACGACCGACGAGGACGGCCGACGCACTCAGGTAGTTGGAGGGTTCGACTACAGCGATTACGCCGTGGTCAAGGGTTCATCTCAATCAATGGAGGGAGTTACACGGGTTAGCCACTTTGCAGGACCATCAGGGAAGGAGAGCGGAGAGGAAGAGAGGTCAAACTGTCAGGAGCGGGGGTCGTGTTACCCACCAGCGGCTGACTGGAGAGATGGCCTCCAGCTGGAGTCACGATCTTTGACACGGAAGCTAGCCAAACAGATATACTCTCTCCACGATGACTGACGTGGTGATGTACAACGACGAGAACGAGTACTGACAGAAAGTACAAGCACAGCAGGAAAGTAGCTGTTTGATCGTGTACTCTATTTTACATGAAACAGTTGTACTTCATTGTACTGTTGCCAATTTGTGCTAATTTTTCATAAAAGATGACAATCTCTACACCGCCATATCCAAGACATGTACTAATTCCTAATGAGAGTTTTTCATCCAACAGTGACAGAATTGACAGTATGTCTGGTTAACAACTGCAAAATAAACTCTATGAAGACGATTCAAGATAAGCATCAATGGATAAAATAGTAATAAAACATGGTGCAGGCTGTGCCGGACATCCAACACCATCTTTGGTACCAGAGAGGAGACAAAAGCTTTGCACCGCTTTACTAATGAGGGAACAAATGAGCATGTGTGGAATCTGAACTGAAAACTGTTCCTCTTTAGCCCCCAAAACTTTCATTTCCTGACTGCTCTCTTTTCCCTTTAAGATGCTTCCAAAGTCGGAGCGAAAAACTGTTCAGCACCTGTAACATGTTAAAAAGCGTTGACCCAAAGATTTGAACACTCATTAAGGTTTTTAAAGTGGAGAATTCTCTGAGATCCCCTCTCTCAGATGTTTCCCTCTGTGTCAACCAAATGGTATATCAAGTTCAGGAAATTAGCCAGTTCCTGTTGTTGGGGGAAAGGAGAGAGAGGGGCAGAGAGGGAGAGAGAGAGAGAGAGAGACTTTTCCCCATTACATGCTGAGGCTGGAATCACAGCCCGTAAGAGTACAACTGCTACACGTTAGCCTGAGAAATCCATTCAGATTCTGATTCTGTTCAGAAATCCATTTTATTCCAAAGCTTATTCAGTTAGACTCAGTAAATACACAGCTCTCTGAATGTGTAATTCTTCTACATTCCATCACATATCTCACAAACTAAGGATTGATTGTCAATTCTGATTTTTGTTTTTCTTTTTGATTGGCTTTATCTGATACATCCGTTTAGAACGGAAGCAACCCACATGTGCAAGAACGCGTTTTGTTTTGGAGAGGGAGGTAAACAAACCATGACTATGGATACCAGTGGAACAAAATAATACTTCAAACAGTCTGAAAGACCTATAAAAGACCTGAATAACCTATAATGAATTCAAATTAGGGTGGAGGAGCCCCCAGCATGGCAAAGTCATACAAAGTTTGCAAACTTTTATGGCAAGGAAATTCTGATGCATGTTTAAAACGGCATACTTTGTTAACACAGTTATAATGCATAGCTGATATTTGCCACATGAGCCAAAAATGGATCTGGGTGACTCGTACCTGGCGGCGCGGATGTAGCCAAAGAGAACAAACATACAGACAAACACTGAAACCCTAAGCTGCCGGGCGGAACAGTGAACAGGCGTCTCAGCACCTCATAAGCACATGGAGGGTACTGGAGGTTACTTTGGTGTAAATAGTATAACCATTTTGTCATTTAATATCCCCTAGATAACTTGTTGCAGACCCCTGGGACTGGCCTGCTGTCTACACATCAGGATCCAATCACAGGTCCCTCTAGGTAAGGCAAAACAACATGACCGGTACCGCCAGAATTAGGTCAGACGGCTATTTGTTCACAGTCATTGAAAACACTTCAGTAATGTAACAATAAGCCTTCATTATAGTGACAAATTATTGATAGCAGCCGTTTGTCTTTGTAAAAAGTAGAGATTTCTTGTCAGTATTCATGATTATCACACTTCAGCCCAGGCGGTGGCGCCATTGCAGAATTGCACCAAAAAATTGAGGTTGTTTTGCCATCGCTAAGGTCAAAATTTAAGAAGTAAGCAGCTCACTGACTACCTGTCATAATGTTGCCGTAACACATTTTAAACTGTTATGGAAAACCTAAAAAACAAAAAGAAATGTAGCAAGTTGGTGGAGGCTGACTTTTTCAGTATGAGCAGCACCTCGGGTTTCTCACACCCCAGAATTAGATGAGCTGGGACAGCATTGAGAGAAACCACACTGAGCGCGCTTCTACGGAACGTGAAGCTAATGTTGCAGATGGGATGCGATCTTTACAGCGGCAACGCATCATCCAGCCAAAGTCAGTTTTCCTGGAAGGACGTTTGGCAGAGAATCATTTTTGTTTGGTCATTCAGTGGAATAACCTGAGATGAGACTTTTGTCAAAGGAGGCTTCACAAACTGCAAGGCAAGGCCACGGAATGCAGTGAAAATGAGAAGTATAGGTGATGGCATTGAAAATGCTGCTCTAAAAAAAAAACCCCACCTCAAATAATGCACATTTATCTAACACTACACAGCGAACTGAAAAGACAGCGAGGAATGTGTTGGAAGTGATGTTCGGCTAAAGTGCTATTTGTAGTGTGTTAGGAATTAAACTGAATTTGGAGGATTCCTCCTTACGTACAACCATATTAAAAACAATGTAAAAACAGCCCATGGGCAGTTGAAGAGAGTTCAGTGGGATTGGACACCCCTGGTCCAAATACATTCCTGTGGCCATGACCATGACCCCAAGGGAAGAAAAACTCCAAATAATCAAAGACACTCTGCCACGTGTTGCCCTTTATCAGCCCGGTGCGTCTCTCCAAACCAGGTTCTGTGCGGTGATAAGGTTAACTCGACATTCATAGATTTAGCCCAAGTGAGCCCACGATGCTGCAAATGAAAGTACCTATTGACTGTCTGAGTGGCCCGATGAGTGACGGCGTGAGGACAGACTGCACCAACACCGCCACCACGGCCATCCCATTGGACAACTGTGACCCTTGATGCAGTCGTAAACCGGACTCACAGACTTGGAACCTTAAACCGGCTGTTTCCATTCCACTCTTCACACACAAACTGGCCCTGAAGCAGGAGTTTGAAACGCACTTTAAAGAGACACACAGCAGCATGACGAATGAATCAGCCCATTCACTAAATACTTAGAGAAGAGGAGAAACCTGGGTTTACTGAAATAAATAGATAAATAAATATATGTCCTAAAATGTTTATAATTGAGTCAGAAAAATCCAGTCAGTATGAATTAATATTTACGATGTAAAAATATCAAGATTTGCTGCTTTTGCCTGTTTAATATCACCAGACACTGAATCCTTTTGAGTTTTGAAATACTGATTCAAATAAATAAGCCATATAATATACATATACATGTTGTCTACCGTAGTAATAAACTGCAGCCCTAAAAAGCTCACTATGGGTTGTTTTTTTTTAGGTTAGTGTGAGAAAATTTTAGCAAGAAAGTTGTTTGCACATGCAGAAAAAATCAGTTTTGTTGTTGGAAAACATGCCAACTATCCTGCACAGTGTCTAATGAAACTGTTGACCAGCAGGCGCTGAGGCAGACCTTTGCATGCTGCAACTGAAATTAGGTTAGGAGAAGTCATTTGTCTTTGGTATAGAGAGAAGAGAGAGAGAAAGAGAGAGAGGGAGAGGGAGAGGGAGAGGAAGAGAAGGAGAGGAAGAGAAAATGGGGCTAAAGAGGCCAAATTGGGCAGGAAGGCTGTAAAGGGGAAGGAGTTCATGCAGGCTAACATCTGCGATATTTCTTCACTTCATACACACTCCCCCATCCCCCTTGCCTTGGGTGTGCCAAATTCTAAGGTGGGGCTTACAAAAACAGCAAAGGGCAAGGGCACTTTTTGGTTAGCACAAGTGTTACGCACTCGGTCGCCACTGGCCATGTGCCACCTTCACTTTTTGGTAACTTTTCTCAGAGGACGAACCAAACATTGTGTTACTTATACTTTGGTAAATGAAGTCTGGGTGACTAAAATGAAGTTAATCCATTATTTTCTACAAGCTGTAGACTTACAGTTGTGAATAAAGGCTACAAAAACTTTCTAAAGGAGCACATAATTCCATATTTCACAAGAAAGTGGAAATCTTAGTTGGACAGTGACCTACAGCTTACTAACTAGGACATTTTGCTTCAGTTTAACAGAAAAGTCTTATTTCAAAAGCGCTGAAATGATGAACGAAAACAGCAATTTTCGTTTTATTAACATTAGCATCAACATGTGTAGATTTACACAATGACTTTTACATAAATACTATTGTATACTATTACACAATTACTGTTATATACTATTACACAAATACTGGGACTGCTGGTCAGTTTACATCTGTCACATGGTTAAGGCTGCAAAAACACTCTCATTAACTTTATGAAAAAAGGCTTGATTTACAAAGGAAATGACATGAAGGCTCAAAACATCTACATCAGGCTTATTTTGTGTAACAAAAAAAATATTTTGCTTCCTGGCTAAGGAATTTTCATGTGGATGTGTGTGAATGCTGGTTACCTAGTTGAACCTCTCGGCATACTTATATAATCCTGCTGTATTTTTCTTTCTTTGGCATGACTCTACAGCTCTCTCACAAACTAAAACCGTTGCCACGTTTGTTGCTCACTGGCTTGGCAGGAACCTGACAAGTCAAAATGTGTCATATTATTTAAATGATTCTTTTACAGCACGGCTTTTAAGTGGCAAATAACAGCCAAATTCAATGAAAAGAGAACTTTGGCAAAAAAGGTGTAAATAACTAAATTGTGTGTTAAATTGAGAGGTGCAAGGTGGAAGCTCTTTGGGATAATTGAGTTGTTTGGCTCATTAGGGAAGCTAACGGGCTAAAAGGATAACAGGGAAAGGCTCACTTCACCAAATCGATTCATAAACTCAGACTCTTCCAGGTACAGGCGCATCTGCCATGGCTTGCCTGGACACATACTTACAGCTTGTTTGGTTTGTTCAAGTTCATTTCAGACACACACACACACACACACAGGCACATACACATATGCACGATCACATCACATAAAAAACATTACTATACTCTTAACCAATCACACACTAATGAGTGTTTCCAGCAGACGTGGTATAAAGAGGTGGAGGCGTTGCTAAACTGGGTGCTTTCTAACCTTCGAAAGAGCATATTGAAATCTAAAACCAATTTATTTTCAATAAAACTAGAAATGAAAACAACAATAGCTATAATAACTGTTGGATCAACATAACTGGGTTGATTTCTCACACACATCGAAACGCCCCAATACACTTAGACTGCAAAGCTCTCATGTCTTTTAAGTCTGATTATGAGACTTAAATTTAATGCAGTATCAATTAGCGCATAATCAAGGATTTTATGGTTTCGAGCTCCATTCAAGACATTGTAAAATGATCTCAAACAACACTGCAATCTGCATTAGTGAAGCGAATCAGAGAGTCACATATGTATCATGTGAAATAATGGTGATAAATGCAGCATCACCAGCTATCAAAGGCTTTTCTCAGGAGCTGCCCAGACATTTTTTTTTGCCTGAAGGCTCCCTCTTGTTCAGGGATGCCCTTCCTCCATGACCAGGTGTGGACAGATCCGCTCGGTTGGAAAACAGTTTGCTGCTGTTGCCACCTTGTTCTTGTTATTTGGAAGCATTGTTTGTCTGCTGGCTCGGATGATGCCTCCTGTCTCGACATGTCGACCACCACTGTTTCCCTTCAGCCCTTCTACCCGGCGATAGGGCCCTCCCCATGAGGGGGTATTGAATTTGATAAATACTCTCTAAGCCACATGCAAAAAAAAATGAGAGAATTTGGATGTTTGTTTTTCAGAGGAATGGATTATTTTGTTAGGACAGCTCCTGGCTATTTGATCTGAAAAGCTATTATGATGATTGCGATTAGAATTAATTACATTACAACTACAGGAACATTGACAGGGGCACTTGAGGTTCGTCTTTGTGGAGAGAGGACACACATCCAATAATTCCTCGACAGAAGCACTATGAAATTAATTGTGCCACCAACTCCTCACCTCAAGGCTATCACTTATACATTAAATAATTAAAATTTAAACACCTCTCCATTTACAGTATGTGATTTAAAACCAGAAAATAGTCAGAGAGATCAGACTTCTGCCAACGCTGCACAATCCTCTGAATGCATTATTATACTTTTGCATTAAAGCATGGTGATAAACGATCATTCTGATTGGTCGATGGCAGCTGGTTTCGCAAAATTTCAGGTGAGTCAGCCTGATGAGTCATGGCTGTTTGGGTTCATTCATTTTGTTGTATTGCTGTCTGCAGGCTAAATGGTATTGCACTTTTCAGGCTCGCTTGAACCTAATGTGGGTCTTTGAAAGAGGTTACGGAGAAGGCTGGCAATGGTTTACGTTCAAGCTGTATGGAATATATTGGAGAAACAAGCAAAAAATATTCTCATTAAAGCACACCCACTGGCGCAAATTTATTAGATAATTTGGGAAAAGTTAAAGAATCCATAAAAAAAAAAAAAGGAAAAAAAATCTGAACAAAATGCCAAAACCAAAAATATAATGAACTGTAATTGGCCATGTGGGGGCAGTGGTGGATCCAGACCTGCATGCATCCGCAGCCTCGTGATCCAGCTCATTAAAATCTTTTTGAGGTACTGGGCTGAGACAAAGACAAACGGGATTGAAAATGTAAGCAGCCATATCTTCTCCATGTTCTCCAGGAGTTCCTCCTCCTCCTCCTCCTCCTGTCAGACGTCAGTGATCCCTGTCTAATACAAAGGCCCCAGCCCTTGCGTTGCTACCATGATGACCCGTGTTCATGAGGAGGTGAAAGCTGATCATTTTGTTCCAATGTAGTGAGCCGTGACAGGCAGCAGTGCAGGAAGGAGGGAGGAGGGGAAAGGGAGGAGAGGAAGGCCACACAGGGACCCAGCGCCGGGCCAGACTGAGGGGACCAGCCTTTCCTGCTGCCTCCTTCCCGTGCTTTTGGCCAGCTGAGCAATCAGGTCACCTCTCTTTCCTGTGTCGCTTCTGGTCAATTGTTCTCCCTCTCTTTCTCTCTCTCTCTTCATCTCTCTCTCTCTCTCTCTCTCTCCCTTCACTCCCTCGATGCCATTGCCTGTAGCTGTTGCGGCTGATGTCATTTTTGATAGGATTTTTGTCTGTGCCTGCTTGTTAGTTGCTGCCTCTCTGCCTAAACAAATGCAAACACAGCTCAGGGCTCATTTAAACAAGAGCTCTCTGCGAACACGAGGATCTTTCATGTGAGACAAACGGAGGGCAGCACTTTGCCGGGCTGCTCCCATGCAAAACTGTGATGATATGCAAACCGCTGGCTCAGATTTTTCTTTCCGTGTCTTCCTGGTATCATTATGAAAGACACACTGCTTCACCGACACAACAGGAACACACCCGTCAGTATGGGCACGAACAAAAATGAGAGATTTCCATTCATGCTTGCACGCTCCCTGTGTTTATTCGTGAAACACATTCGCCAAGACAAAGGAAGGGAACAGGAAGTACACAAACATAACTTTTTGACCCCTCTAGGCACCATTCACAAGCAGCGCTGCTTGCTCAAACTAATTACTAGTTCATACTGCGAGCCAAGATCAAACCAGTGCTGGGAGAAATACACATCCTGTATTTGACTAAAAGTAGTACTACAACGGAGAGTACATGTAAAAAGAATGCAGTCGAGTATCTGAGTAAATCAAACACAGACGTACTATGAGAATGAAGTTATGGAATAATGAACTAAAACTGTACTTAATTTAAAGACATCAACATTCATACTTTTAGATCACTTGATCTAGGAATAAAGGATAGAAAACAAGAACTAGGGTAAGGAAAGTAACAAGTGAACAAGGAACGAAAGAAGGATGGAGGGATCTCATGTTCTCTTATTTGATGTGAAATCTCACTCTGAAGTCTTCAAAGTAAATAGTAACAGTTGTCAAGCTAAATACAGCAACGATTAAAGAGTAGAGATACTGCCAGGTCTCAAAACTTGTGAATTTATGCAGAGTACTTCGGTAAACACACTAAGTTACTTCCACCTCCGTAGAAAAACTGACCCCATTCTAGTGAAATCCACTGCACATTCTCATCTGTGGGTGGCATCAGTGTTTAAAAAAGGGACAAAAAAAAAAGACACTCAGACACAGACATTGTTG
Organism: Brotula barbata; assembly: GCA_900303265.1. Classification (NCBI taxonomy): domain Eukaryota; kingdom Metazoa; phylum Chordata; class Actinopteri; order Ophidiiformes; family Ophidiidae; genus Brotula; species Brotula barbata. Next base: position 23,201 of record OMNV01000770.1, read on the forward strand.
CATCTCTGAGCAGACGGATGTACACAAAACTCCCTCTTACTGTGTTTTCCAGGAGCCGCGGTGTGCTTGACACCTTATGTCAGAGGCAGATTAGATCACGTCTCGGCTTGTTTAAAGGCTGGGGATATTTACATTATTGGCTCAAATGGCATCTGAATGAGCACATCAGGCCCCCATCAAGGAATTCGCTCAGACGACGGGGCATGCCTGCAGACTGAGGCACATTCTACTCCGTATAAAGAGATAAACATGACAGTCAGGAGGCTTTCTTACAGCAGGATTGTAAAAAAAACAACAACCTAAACTTCAACATCAGTTCGTATGTTACTATCACAGCTGTCACTTTTTCAAGGATTTCATAGTTTGAAAATTGTAAATTGATTTCAAGTTACATCTAGGGTGAATTTTGTCTTTACATGATATCTGTCAGAGTATTTGCATGATAATAGTTTAAATTCTAATGTATATGTAATTGTACTGATCGTGCATTTTTTTGGCTGCGGTGTGTGACGGTGTATGAATCGAGATGTTTTTCGCCGTCCCACTGGTCCTAGATTACAACAAACTGTATATCAGCGTCTAACGTAGCACTCGTTGTTGCTTGGATGAAAAGTTGTCAGGTGTCTGCCTACATAGTTTTATTTCTGCCTGACTGACAGCGCATTCACCACCCACATCTGTCAAAGTTGATTCTGTATAGTCGGACACGGATTACAACTAAATTTTGATAGCATCCATGATGCGCAGTGTGACGCACTGAACTTCAATGATCGTTGCTATTGCTAAATTTAAGACACTGATGCTAATGTCAAGGAAACCTGCGCAATACAAGGATTTCTACTGTAAACTGATTAAAAACAATTTCACGGCACCAGGAGACCTTGATTGTTTTTCAGAAAAGTTGCCTTTTAGGGCTAAATTGTGAACAAAAGCAACTTGATAAGCTGGAGAGTTTGCAGCTAGAATGCTTTCACTAAAACTGAGATCTAATCTGTATGTTTAGCTATGAGATAAACAAAAGGTTTTCCTGACCTTGAAATAACTGCCACTTATAAAAAGCTGTTTTGATATGAAACACACCGATTATAGCCCATTTCTAGGCCAAGCACATAATCAGTGTCCAAGTTCCAAATCAATGACCTACTTCCAAGCACACACACATATATCCACTGCACATATGCTGCCAGGCAAACTGTGCTGTCTCTTTCAACAGATTAGCATAAATAAAGAGTCAAATGAAGCTGACAGTTTGTTTTGATGTGAAAACTTATTTGAGTGTAGCTGTTTAGAAATCCAAATTAGGACGGCGTTGGTGCGATTCGGTAACAACACTCTGCTCCTCTGTTAAGCTGCATGTGTTATTTTGACACGGGCTGGCGGTGAGGGGAGCACCGAGGTCACGAGCATCAGTGCTTACTAGGGAGAGTAAATCAGATTTGACCTGGATAAAGTGGAGAAACTGTCAGCACGGACTTCCATAGGCTCCTGCGCCTTGTGGAAATGTGAGCGTCGTCTAGGTTGGTGAGGTCAGGACTGCACAGAGTGCGGCCCCAGCATTCCATTTCTTAATGCAGGGTGGGCTATTTAGAGAAACACCCCCCCCATCCCCTCCTCCACACACACTCACCCCCCCGAGCAGATTCACCACACAGCTCCATGTACCACGCAGTCATGCAGACAGATGGAGAGACTGGGCGGTTTTCAGAGCACCTAGCTGTGTCCTTTAAAACAGGGAGTCTGCATCCTTTTAGTTTTTTATAATGAGATGCTGTTCGGCCCACAGATGTAAATATGAAAGATGAGAACGATGCAGAGGCTCAGTGTGCTGGTGTCACACTGACCCTGAGCTGAATGGAATAAAAAACACTGATTTATTGATAAACAAACGCTAAATGGTGAACAAATAATTGCAACTTCTTATGATTTTAAATTTTCAAATTTTTTCCTTTTCTTTTCATTAATAAAAGAATATGGTCTGGGGAAAACATTTGTGTTTTTTTAATGGATAGAGATTAGAAATAACTAAAATCCTACAAGCAACAGTTTAACTATCTGGTCTGGATCAAGGTCACTTCCAGAAAAAAAACAAAAAAACACTGACAAACAAATCCGATAAAGCCGTGCAGGAGTAAGCAGACATCTCAAACCGTCCTCTGCAATCTGAACAATGCAGCCCTGAGACAAATGATAACACAGTTCTACAGAGAAAGAGAAAAAGAAGTGCACAAATGAAACTATTGGCACCAAAACTGAATCAACACATTGATTCCAATGGGAACTTTGACCCGGAGAATTCAAGCGAAACTCCCTAAAGATTCCTTCCCCTATCAGACAAAGGTGTGAAAAACACATGTGAAGGCTACAAGCGGAATATAAAATCCACATAATTGCAGGCATGTACTGTAGCCTGCTGAGGCCTGAGGCGTTACATTTTTTGATGCAATCCTCCGTGTGTGTGTGTGTGCGTGCGGTGTTTGAACCTGCAATTTCTCTGGGGAGCATTGATCCAGCATAATGACTTTTGTGGAAAGAGCTCCATCCACAATGGACAGCCTGCCTTGTGCCATACTTGTTATCAGGTTTAGACACCATAGGACCAGAATATTAACATGCCAGGGAGGAGGGTAATCCTTTTCTTTCTCTATAAGGTACATCCTACGGAATCAGGGCAGAAACCCATTATACTGAAATGATATATAAACAAATCAATTTTTCATGTTCATGCATGATTTCACAAAACTATTCCTGGAGCTCAGAAAACGCGCAAAAATCATTTTGGCTGAGGAGAGTCCCTAATAAACGGAGAGAGAAAGTGATGGCTTCTCGCTCATTTTATAACGGTTCACTCAGGAGACTAAATGAACCACTTCCTTCTGTGTGTTGTGCAGGGCCATAGAAGGGTTAAATGGGTATGTCCTGCTGACCCCGTTCCCCAGTTCAAGCGTAAACACGATCTGCCTCGGAGGAACAGAAAATCCAGAAAACATCAGAATCTAAGGTCACCTTGTGCAACATTTGGTGTCAGTCATAGGTGGCGCCAGGGAGGGGCTTGATGGCGCTGGGGCCACCCCTAGGATAGCCATAGCACCGCTCAAGCACCCCAAAGAAATTACTGTGGTTCATACAGTATATATATATATATATATAAAATAAATTAATTTTAAAATATTATTTTTAGAGTAAAAACATAGCCAAAACAGAGATGGCCAATGGGCACAGCCTGCTTTGAACTTTTGAACTAAGATCGGCTTCATAGTAGCCAGACCACAATATTTCAGTAAGTGAGTGGATCGGGATCGTTTTTCGCCCCCTAAACGTCCACGTGTGGAGACTGGGTCGTTAAAACCTGTACACGAAAGTGACTGTGAAGATGCAGACACACCGTTCGTGGTCACTGACCAGGAGCAAGATAATCCGGTGGATGGGGACAAGGGGGGGACTTGCCCGTGGTTGCTACCGAGGATGCAAGCATTGCTGCAGATGATATTAGCAAATATCCCCAACAGAGTGCTGCATACCTTTTATTTAGCAGAATGATGTTGTAATTGCCGCGGAACGGGTTCTGCTTCGCGTACTTGTGTCGGGTGTTCCAGTAGAAACTTAACGGTGGTGACCGACACAATAATGAAAAAAAATAAATAATAATTCGAGCAACCCCTTGCACGAGCAAAGGAAAATCTCTGGCGCCGCCACTGGTCACAGTTGATAAAACAATTTGATTACGAGTAAAGTATGTTGTTAACCGTTGTTTGGAAGCTGAAAAAACAAACTTTGTACGCAAAGCTCCAGCATGGACGGCCACTGTCCTGCTGAGAGCATTGTACATTGACAAAGACACGAAAGATGAGTTTTTACTGGAAATAAAAGCAGAACAAATGAGGATAACAATATTTGAGGAAACTGACTCTATCAGTTGACCTACATCTACCGCAGAGCGATTAAATTCTAGCCCATCATACGCATTCAGAAGTTGAATTTCGGATAGAGAAGGAGATTACCGGGAAGAGATACTGACACCTCTCACACATCCAGAGGTTGAAATGTCAGTTGGCGGCTTGTGCTTCTATTTTATTTGATTTTTATTTGAATCTGACAGATTTTTGGTCAAAGTAAATGAAGCTAAAGGCACATCAGATCCTTTCCAATTTAGCATCAGGTTTTGCTGACAGCATTCATTGAACCCTCTACTAAAGATCTCAGCCTGTTTCATCCAGAGTGCCTGGCTCAGAGTTGGTTGTCAGTGGAAACTTTGACAAAATTTGTATCCTTCTGATTCTGATATTCTCCAGTCAGACCCAGTTCACGGAAGGATTGGCCAGGTGTGATGAAGTGTCAGATACTGTACGTCTGCGAGAGAGTGAAAGTGAAATCATTATTCCTGTTTATAACCCCGTTCATAGCCATGAGGAGGTTACAAAAACACACAGAGGATTCATATGAGATTAATATGTTTATATGATTTAACGCATGGCCATTCTCTGTTAATGTCCAGCACAATATTCAGACAGACTTAATCTATCCACCCATCCATTCATGTATATAATGCTGGTGGTACAATTGCTGAAATTTTTTTACACTACTCGTACAGTTCCAACATGTTGTGATTATTGTAAACAGAGCATTTATGTGTGGGTATGGTGCAAAAAACAGGAGAAGTGCATCATGGGATAAAAAAGAAAGCCCCGTAGCTTACTGGTTTTTTAAACCAGCAGTAAATCAGGCGTAGCCACAGGTCGGGAGTCTATTTACACACGCAACGACAATCAACGGAAAACAGAGAATCCGCAACTGTACCGGCTATGAAAAAAGGTCGTTTGGAAAAGTTACGTGAAGGGCAACCTGGAAACCAAAAAAGGCTATTTTTCAAAGTTCAGTGTATGTGTGACAATGCAGGAACTAATGGGCTTGATGACATGTATAAATCAGAGCTTTTGTGTGTGTGTGTGTGTGTGTGTGTGTGTGTGTGTGAGAGAGACAAAGATAGAGAGCGTGTGTATGTATGTTTACAGAGCCTCAGGAAATACCAGGACAGACGCGCTGACTCTCCCGCACTTGTGGCCCATGTGACTGGAAACACACAGGCCAGATTGTTTGCATGTTTGCTTGGGGGGGCTATGATAAGAAAAAAAAAATATCAAAGCAGAACTCACATGTGAATCTGGCCTGCCAGTGGAGGTGTGGCTGCTTATCTCTCTTTAAACTTTTTGTTTTGAACCATCAGCCTTCCTGTTCCTTTGCATGAGAACTCCTGTGTTTGTGGCCCGTAGCGATCCAGTAAAACTGGCCTCCATTGAACTTCCTCCTCTCATTACATTAGCATAATGCAGATGCAACTTAAGTCCCCACCTCACTGTTGCTCAGCACTATTTACAGCAAACACACTGTAGATAAAAGCAGCTATCAGAGCTGCAATGGTTGACAATTTTCTTACTCCCGTTACGCCCGTTTCCTGCTACGTGCCTCTCTGATTTGTATCTATGTACATATCCAATCTAAGGCCACATATCGAAGGGCTCCAAAGCTTTATTGAAAACATCTGATTTTTATGTCCACACTCGTCAGAATGAACTCAGATCTTTGTCACAAGTAGGTGGTACGTATTTTCATAATCTTAACCTGCACTGTCAATGCTTAGCAACAATATATTTGATACAACAATACAATTTTTTTCAGTACAGGTGAAATTCCAAAGCAGAAACTGATTATTATAGACACAAATGTTCAAAAATCATTCAAATGACAGTTCACTGGCACAATGTGTTTCATGTTACAGTTGTCTTCCATTTTTCAAAAGCCCAGTGAGACCTTTAAACTGATGCAAAAACACATTTTCAACACATTCCAGTGTTGTTCTGCCTTGTAAAAGGTCAATGGAAAGTGACTACTGATCATTATAAAGACTGGCCTTTTCCTAGAGCTGTACAACCTAAACAATGGTGGCACAGATGCAAATATAGCGAGGAAAGGCTCTAAACTTTGTTTAAAAAGCAACTACAAGGTTTTTTTTTAACTGTCCATTTCCACAAGTGGTTTTACTAATATCACTGCCACAGGTTGGAAAATTGTCAATTTGTTCCAGATCTCAAGCTACAGAAAAAATAAGCAAAGAAATACTCTCCCTTTGTTCTTCAACTGTGCTACACTTTTATGTCTTACATCAACATTTATCTCTCACAAAGGTGCCATTATCTTTCACATCTGATCAAAGACAATAACAGACTACGGACATTACATATTTATCAAAACATTTAAGCGATGATACATGACATCTGCAGGGATTTTTGAGATGTTTCAACAAAGCTTTTCTGATACGCCCAAAGATGGGGTCAAATGTTCATAGCGGGGTTTATTAAACATGAAAGTTTACACTTCCCCAGATATTTCACTTCTTTTATAAAGAATAAATATTAAAGCTGGAGAAGAGGAGTCCGACATCCAAATTTTGAGGGCAAAAAAAAAAGGACCGAAACATGCAGGGAACATGCAGCATTCGTTAAAAGAAAATAGAGCATTGTCTCCATCAAACTACAGAAGCAACAAAGAGCTCAAACAGAAATTTCCAGCGAGACGTCTGCGAAATGGAGACTGAAAAAGATTGGTGTCCACTCCCTGTGAGTCAATCCATTGTGAGTCGCACAACACACGTACAGTTCCCAGTGAATCAGAGCAGTCAGCTGCCATCCACCACCTCATGGTCAGGGCACAGGGCCAGTCCAGCACAGGACGGCAGACATGTGACTAGCTGGATCACACAATTACCATTACTGTACCAGGTCTCATCAGTCCACACTGAGGACAGTTTGGTGAAGGGACAGTTGTGTGTGTGGGAGTGTATAAATGTGTGTAAATCTTGAGCTTCCTCTTTGTTTTTGTTTTTTTCTGATACCCTAGCTTTGACTTTGTAGAGGTATTTGGCCTAAGTGCTTGAGTTTGTAGCTGTTTCCCTAAAAATACTATAAAGTTCATGACATAGTGTTTTGGTATTTTGCCAATAGTAATATTCATAAATATTGCGGAAAAAAAGTAGTATTTTGAGTTAGGCGTAAGATCTACCTCAGACACAATGGCCTGCAAAGAATAATGTTTTTGAGGTTAAGGGTTGATTTTCTTTGATTAAAGGAGCATTATATGCCAAATTCTGATGGTTTAATGCAGAAAATATTGGCAATTAAAAAAAATTGCAAGTCTTCCTCAAATTGGACCTCTAGGGATTGGGTGAAAAGCTCTTGCAAATACACGAATTTGCCTGAATTGTTATAATAACATTAAATCCTGCGATTGCAAAATCCTGGAAGGACTGATGCAGCAGCAGGTGGTGTGAGTCTGCAGATGACGTGTGATTTATTGAGCACTGACTGAAGGCTGCAGTCACACCAAAACTGCAGCGGCTTTGTCTGCGGGTGTTACAGGCCTGACTGAGGACACCAAAATATCCTTCCACCCCCACCCATCCTCTGACAGGGATACATGACACTACACGTGCAGCTGTCTAAATATTACTTCTCCCGTCTCCTCACTCTTCATCTTTCTCTTGCCATTCCTCTGCCTCCGCCTCCACCCCCTAAGCCCCTTTGCGTTTTCTGTCCTTGTATGAGCACATGCGCTTTTTCGTCTTGCAGCCCAGGAGCAGGGTCAGTTTAGGAGGGACAACTGTTCAACCAGCGCAACTGGGGATGTCTACATTTAGTGCGCCGCAGTTATGTCAACAGTCTGAAGCGGAGTGTCTGCTGTCGAGCTCGATTACACTTCTCTGAGCACAAATCACGAGCGTGCGAAACAAAGAATTTTCCCAATTTGAACACGCATTTGGATAGTATGATCTACGGGGAAGATACTACGGCCTTCAGTCTAAAATTCTCCAATAACATAATTTTCGATAAAGGAGAACAAGTCAAGCAGAAGCATAATTTAGTCAATTCAGAACAATATGACTGTGAACAATATAAAAGGGAATCGTTTCCCTGCTTATATTTATTTACACTATCCTACGAAAGCCTCAATTCTGCATTAGAGCAACAACGCAGTGTAACTGGTCACTGCTGGAAAGTGTAATCTTGTATTCAATTTATGTTATGATCTATAATAAATCAATCAAAAAGTCAATTCTATCATTCGGGGATTTATTTTTCTGAAGAAAGGAACACTGACAACAATTTTACTATACATGTATTTATTACACAAGACAGGAACGCACACACACCAGAACACAACACAAAACGAGCAGAATGGAAATCAATTTCGACAATTATCAACTCAATAATTAATGGATTTCGGATGGAGAATTTGGATCGACAATTAGCATCTGTAGATTAAGTGATACTAAATCGACTTACTCAAGCATTTGAAATTTATAAACAGATAAGTATGTTTCACTATGCGTCACATTTTCTCACCTACTGAACTGCTCATACTCTCATTACACAACTCATCATGTACTGTATATATGGCGACTAACTGAGTGCGATTCATTTCATCCATAACTGATTAATGTCGCTCAAAGCAATGCTGCATGGGAGTCAGAGTTGAGATTTGCGTCTTTGAATGTTTATTGAACGAATGACAATTTCCCTGTGTGTCTCCTTGTTTCTGCAGAGGATTCAACCTGGACAGTTTTATGTCCAACCACGTCCCTGGCAGCTCGAAAAGATTCAACACATTGTATGACCAGCTGGCTAACAGCTGTGCTACTAAGTATATCTTATAATAAAACCACTATCAGATTATTTCAAATGTAAATAATATTGTCCTTAAGGCACTGTAGCAGAACCTATTTTGCCAGTGTGAGTCATCATTAAATCGCTATATGCAATTAGGCTTTTAATGCAATTTATATAAAAAGCCAGACTAAAGCTAATCTCATAAAAGGACTAAGAGAACCATTAAAAGTCCTCTCGTCCTTACTTCATTACTGGCTCAGCTTGCTCTCCTTGTGCTAAGAGTCCCCAGGTGCATGAATGTTTCATGGCCACCCTGCTGCCTGCCTCCTCTCTCTCCCCTCTGCTCAGATACAGCCTCTCTCTCCTCCCCGAGGAAGCTCAAACTCTGCTGTCAATTGCACTCACTTACACTCTGCTATCGTCATCATCAACCATTAGAGGAGAGAGAGGAAGAGAGAGAGAGGCGGCACCAAAGACAGCTGTTTTGCCTTGATGGTTCAATCAACTCTTTCAGTGGGATTAGCATCAGCGTCGTCATCCTCATCATTTTCTTTGATACCAAAAATTACCAAACAAGTCTGAAATTGATGACTATCAGCCTGTCTGACACAAATTTTCAAGATTTCAAAGACGGCTCAAAGCAAATCACTGCGCAGAAATTCAAGGCTATAGAAGCTGATGAAATAAATGGGTGGCATCCACCATATTCTACACAACAGCTTTTATAAACGATCAGTCCATATAAAGAATGAACTCCATCATCTACTTAGACCCTGGACCTACTGTTCCGCACAGGTTTCTATGCTACGAATGATTGTTATGGACATTTCGGGGGAGTCCCTTTAGTTTCACATTCAATTAAGACACTTAGATCATACGGTGAAAGCAGGGATTTGCCTTTTAAACACTGTGTGACTTTGTATTTACTCAAGTTGCATGCCCAAACCTCTGGCATGACCCAGACAAAGGCCCCACAGAGGGTAAATACCTAGGACTCCTCACCAGACAGTTACAACTGAAGAAGCCTCTTGGATGAGAGGCGATTCGTCTTCAAGTATCTTCTATCAAGTACAGTAGCACTCGATTTAACACCTCTTGGATGACCAGGGCCTGGATGACTGAGGACCTTCACAAACAAGTCTGACATCAAGTCAATAAATGAATGTGGAATGGTGGCCAAAACTATGACAGCAACATCCAAGTTTTAAATCTCCTTTTTTGAGTTTTATCTGACTTGATACCTCCCTCACACCAGTTTAAATGCGTATCTTCATCATAGTATCTAGCCTCGGCCTCTCCGTTCTTCTCCAAGGCAAAAGGCAGATGTACTTCATCGACAATAAGTTGGCTCTGAAGCTACACTTATCCTACTGAAGTGACCACAGCTCCAAACTGGGCCACTCGACCAACAGTCAGGTACTCCACGGCCACTATCATCACTTCATCTGCTGTAGTAGAAGCTGTGTGTATCGGTAGCGCAAAGGCTGTCAAGGTTGTCGGGTCTTTGTTATTTTCTCCGGCGAGTGTGCACCGACGTAATGATACCGCGGAAGCTACTCTCACCGACAGAGAGAAATGCAGTAATATGGCAGAAAGGCTCGTTAATGTGGTCGTATTTCAAACTGTGCGCAGGAACAGCATGTGGGTACAACCATTCACGAGCCCGCAGCATCTCAATGCCAAATGTTCTTCAAACATATTACCAACCATTAATTAATTTGTTGGATTGCAAAGAGTAGCATATTCAGGCTATTCATCGCGAGCAGGAAATTGACGAGTTATTCGCGGATAGCGAGTCAAAGGGACATCGGCTTTCATTTTTGCATGAAAGGACGGGAGCGCGGGTTCAATTGTTCAATATTCTTCATTTTCTTTGTTGTGAAACCATCATTCAAGTAGGTACAAAGACACATGAGATTATTAAGGGGCTCCGAGCTTCAACGGGGTTCATCTCAGAGCAAACTATTACTTAATGGCTTCCTCCTGCTCGGAGTCAACTCAGACCATCAGACACAGTTGTGGAAAACAGCGGTCCTGAATACACAGACACTGTGTCAATCAAACACGTTGTAGCATGTCGCCAGGGGTTACTTTTATCTCTGAAGACACACACCAGCAGCAGTTTAGGGCGTGTGTGTGTGCGTGTGCATGCGCTTGTGTCTATGTGTGTGACGGCTGGGAAAGTGAGGATGACGCCACCTCTATTTTTAGCCCGGTACACTGAGTTCTGTCTCTGTGTTTTGCTGCACTGTTCCGAGGACAGGCTGTCGGGTCATCGTCATCATCAGCAGCAGCAGTAGCAGCAGAAGAGAACAGGGGTGGTAGGTTTGAATCTGCTCTCTGACCCTTGCCCTCCCGCTTCTACATCAGTTGGAGATTCCAGGCTGGCATTTAGGGAGGTTATCAGAAAAAAAGAGGCACTTTCTTGACAGATGCCATGTTGGTCCACCTCTAAGCAAAGACTAATGGGCTAATAACTCAGCTGTCACCTTGGACGTTATCTCACCCCTTCTCGTGGGAAGGATACCACCGTCTCCAGAGAGAGATACATCCCAGATTACCTAAAGTACAGTGAGATGCAGGCAAGAACAGTTCTGATTGCAAACATGCAAACACAGAGACCAACAGCAGCCAACAAGGACGTTAAGATTCTACAAAACAGACGCTCTGTTTCAGACACAATCGTACCTGCATAATCCTTTCATCACTAATCAACTACATGCAAATAAAGACTCCTTGAGTCAGTACTCTGACACCAGCTCTTTAACGTAGACATAAAGAAGCTCCAAGGACAAATCCACCCTTGGATGCTCTGATTCTGCTAGTTGCCATGTTTGTGAGTCGATAAAGATGTCTGTGGCCTTTTTTCCTCTTGTCATCCGAGTAGTTCACACACTCTTCATGGAGAACATCAGTTCAAATCCTCTTTTCCTAGGTTGTTTTTGATACCTGCTCCTGTAATATGCGTAAAGTAAGAGGAGATTCTTTTTGTCGTGTGCTGAATCTGCACTGTTATTACTAAGTCATAATATAAGATATATTTTCTCTTTGCTTCGAGAGAAATAAACTGCAATTTCTTCTATCTCACTGATGTTTTAGAGAAGCAATTTTATCACCCGTGGTACTTGCACTTAAAATATTTTACTGTTGAGTCACATCATCTGTTTCGCCGGTTAGTACCAGGAGTAAAATCCAGCCTATAGAAATGCATCCCGTGGGACAGGCCAATGGGTCCTGAACTGCCCTCCAGGCTTTAGTTATGATAGTTTATGATTGGGTCTTTACCTCTGTAACATGTCGATAGCGACAGATGCATTTACCCACCTATAAAATAATAACAGGTCAATAACAGGAGATGGTGCACATGGGTTGAATGTGCTGAGAATGATACTGAGAGTGCACCGCAATGGACACCAACAGGAAAAAGGAAGCCAGTGGGACGCGGACTGAAGATGATATGGCAGCACACTGACAACAGACTCCAATGATGCAGTCACGCACACACGCAAAAAAATGCTGTATTTGCACTAACTGTGTGCACCTGTGTTGCAGCAAGGGGGAAATTAGAAGGGAACGCACCTATATGCTTCATGGACATGGAAAGAACATGGAAATCTGTAAAAACTGCCACCTTTAACAAAACAACAATTCATTTCCTCTCCATTTTCACATCCCAAACATCATGCTGATGAGACAACATTGACAAAATGTGTAGCTAATCCCACTAAAGTGCTTTAGTGTTGTGAAACCTCAAGTCAAGTGGCAGGCTTTGCTCTCTTTGTTTGGTCGTGGCCATGTGTGTGGGGCTCCTGCATGCCGGGCCCTCTATCCTTCCTGTTCAGTTACCAGAGGCCTCATACTTATCAGTTCCAGATCTTACAAGAACAGAGAGAAAGAGAGACCACTGACAGGAAGGGGATTTTCTCTCCCTCCCACACCCCCTTTCCTCTAGCGAGGTTAACAGAATGTCTGCACCCCTCACATTTTACAGAGGAAAGCAATTATTCATTAGGGCTTTGGTGCTACAGAGACAAAGACCAACCTGGTTCCAGACGAGAATGTAGGTTCTACGTTGATAAGACCCACTAGGTGTCAAACATATTCCATTTCTGGAGATTATATTTGGTCATTATCATTAAGGATTACACTCTATCTGTTTCTGCTCCTGTCTTCTGTGAGTGCAAGCCTTCCATCACAAACTCCGACCGGTACAAGAGGTCAGAGTGTCAGTTAGACAGACCGAAGGGGAACTGACTGCGAAGCACTGGGCTACTCGTGTCATATCCCTGTTCATGTCACATCCTCTGATTCACTCGCTCCTCACTCTCCACCCCGCCTGAATTTCCACAATAATCACTTTGGTTTATCCCACTCAGCTGTGTGCTGGGCAGATGTTTGTCAGGGCACCGTGTTTCTCAGCATTCACACTGCTTTAATCAAGATTAACCACTCTTATCTCTCTGTGTGTGTGAGCGAGTGTGCTGCATGTCCCAATTCCTGAGCCATGAGGCCATAGCTGTATTGTATAATACAACGTACAAACTTTTATATTCATATTTGTGTGATGTACTAACCTCAGGGCTCATCAGTACTTTTTTTTTTATTATGGAATTTTAGCTATTCAATAATAAGAAACAGCATGAAATAATAAAAACATCTAAATGGAAGCAGCTTTTAAAAGTACCATTTGCTCCTGAAAATGCACAATATTTAATACATTGATTCATTTTTTATTTACTTTGAGGGCAGTTTTTGCCTTTTCACTCCATTTTTCTTTTTTATTTCTATAATAGATAGAGCCAACGTCATTTTAGAGTTCTCTTTTGGTTTTTGGACCCGAGGATAGTTGGACACAAGCCAAAATGTGTTTGATGTGGCGGGTGATTATAATGCACCACATGATCATAACCCATAGGGAGCTGACTCAGATCCACTCTGGTGTAAGACATGTGTCTGGGTCTCAGGTCTGTGTGTCAGTAGCTAAGACCCGCGGCCATATCTGTGGTCCCATACTGACGCAACCTGAATGGACTGAATATAATTTGGACGATGCCAGACTGCCGTGAAAGGCCTCTATCATACACCGCAACATATCTTCTCATGTCACTCGGGGCGCTGTAAAATGTCAAATTTGGACGTGTGTGGCTGCAAAAGTGTAAATCCCTTCCTGAAAGTCAAACTCAATGAGTCTTAACTGACTGACATACTGTAAACAGGATGAATGGGATGGTGTGCCGGTGGTGGAATTTAATGTGGTCATGACCTTGTGTTTATGTGATGTCACGGTGAACCCTGCTTTGGCCACCGGACACACATGTAGGTGTTTGCCTGACTGCATATGGTCCTGGGTAAAGCACAAACAGATCACGAGGTTTGTTATTCGGAGCCCGCAGGAGCTGCAGATGAAATCAACATGCCATGAGACGCGAGCCGGCCCTGGCCACACAGAAACCGCTGCCATCACATGTTTATCAAAGACACTCAATAAGAAATTGGTAGGGTCTGAGCATTTCCCAGCAAACAATGCTGCAGTCTATAAATCATTCGACTGACAGAGGAGCCCGGTATCTGAGCGCAGCCACAAATATCTATTTCTACTGACATCTGATTCCATCTTTTACATTTTTATTCCGAGGCACAACGTCTTCTCCACAATCAACTCTGTCAACAGGACGTCCGAAAGTCCCACTGTTGTTGCGTTTGCATGTTTACAATAAACTGGGTGATCGAACGCAATCGATACAGCAGAGCTGCAATAAATCCAACCTGCGTACTTTTAGCTTTTGTCAACATCAGAGCTGGACAATGTTTTACACTATATGAAGAAAGAATGAAGGAATATGTTTAATGTTTAACGCACGATGTGAAATTGAGTTACATCATACATTATTATTTTATTATTACATTGTATTATATGTATATACCGAATCAACTAATCATACCAAAATGTTGTTTTTATCCCTGAAACATCAAGATGTACCGATGGGATTGGCAGATATTAATGTTGAACAAAGTTAAGATGTTTTAGGAAGAATCTAGTGATAATTAAAAGAGCACCAGGACGTTACAGTTACATGGGATGAGTTTGGCATGTTTCACTGAATTTTTTATTAACTTTTGGTCTTTCTCCTGAACGCCAGACAGTAACATTGATGATGTGTCTACACAGAAGGTACAGCAACCTTCTTCTTCCTTCAAAAAATCTGTTTCCATCAGCTTTTATCACATCTCCTCATGTCGATACTCCAGTTATCTCTGACTAGTGTTAAAAAAAACAAAAACAAAACATTTCTGTGAAATCCCAGCTTTTTCCTGGCATTATCATTCAGGATCTTGTTATTTAGGTGGATAAAAACTATGTAGTACATCATAGATGTGTTGATTCATGGTCTTTCTTCAGGTGTATTTTAACTGATAATTACACAGCTTGGATTTATTGCCTATTCATAGCGTTAGATTGCATTAGACAGTACAGCTTTACATGAAGGGCTGGAAGTTTCCTACCTGTGTTGACGTCAGTCTTTGATTCTTCACCAGGAAGGACCCTCCCACCCATTCACACACCAGGAAGAGAAACGCTCCGACACCTCACGTCTTCTGCACCTGAAACCAGAGGATGAAACACATGAATCACTGCTGCCTTATCCATCCATCTCAAAAGATTACTCCCTTACTACATTTTTATTTTCTTCTTTTAAGTGAAGCCCAGGCCTGCTTTACCCCTCACTCAGATTTCTTTGGGCTTGGAGCATCTTTCCATTTGTGCCATGCTTAACGTGATACATTTCCTCCCTGCACGGATAAGCTCCTTCACGCTGTCATGCACACAGAGGACAAATCAAAAGAGAGGCTGATACTTCACATGATCAGCGCAGCATCATAAACATCCAGCACAGAGTAAGTTCACTGCCATGGCGCATTCATGGCTGCTCGCAATTCACTCGCGATTGACAGATAAGCCTATTAAGAGAGACCTTCTATAGCTTAGCACGTTGCCCGGCTGGCAGGGCGTGTGTGCATAAGCCCGGTGACATTCAGACCCTTAGAAATGGCCACATTAGTTATTGGCGGCAACAAAGGTCAAAAAGCAGCGTTAAAGCTCATTCACCCCGCTGCCGTGCGAAAATGCGGCGCGGATTTGCAGAATATCCCTCCGTCAATTTTCCACGGGAAGTGCATGCATTCTGAGTCCTGTGCGAAATTTCACTTTCTTGTCTTCCAGTTTGGCACCAAACGAAGAAAAAGTTGCAGTTCAATATCTGACAAAAAATACACTTTCACTCATTTTTCAGCCTGAATCGGGACAATGTTTGGAAAATGTGACATCATAGAAAGCAAAGGATTTCATTGGTGAAGCGTGTAGTTTTGCAAATGGAATTCCACAAACGACAAAGTGGTCCCAGAGTTCAGCCCTGGTTTGCAAGCCTCCATTATGATGCCCAAAATCAATTTTTATAAATTTCAGTGCGAATAATCCACACGGAAATTCGCACTTGGTGTCGAATGGCTCTAAGTACTTCTATTTCTGTTCTACTGATTTGTACTTCTAAACAATATTTTAAGAAAGCAAAAAAGGTCAGAAAAATTATTAACTAAACTGGATCAGAAATATTGTCAACTTTGCCCCCTTTTCTTACAAAAGGTTTTTCCTGTTTCATTCTCTACATCTCTACGGCTGTGAAAACTACACTTGGAAGTGAAGTTGAGTAAATGTGCTTTGCTACTTTCCACTTCTGATGTGTAACTAATACATTTTTCTCACCTGTCCTGAACTTTAGTCCCCTCCCCGTGTCTGTTAGGAGAATCATTTTCATCAGCGACACACAGCCAGAAAACCACAACTCCTCTGGCTTCTCCTAGCCTCACGCTTTGGTTGACAGGACAGGCCTAATGCCCCAAATATAAAAGATAAATCCCATCTCACCACCAGGTATCATTTCACATTCGGTGGCCCCTTGTGCCTTGCACTTTTTTAATCCTCTTTTTCTTAACATTGGGAGATTTTTCAGGCAGCATTTCTCCCCTGTTGGAAGTGAAAAGAGAAAGTGGAGGAGCGCTGGGGGGTTCAATGGGTCGGGAGAGGGGAGGAGGAGGAGGGGTTGATGCTGGGTGCCTCCTTTTTAAAGCCAGATTCTCCCCAGATACCTCTGTGCTATTCATCAACAGCTTTTCCAGGGCTGTGAAAAATCAATGTGCTCTGCACTGCAAACAGTTCATAATGACGGGGGATGGAAGGAAAAAAGCTCAACTGCAACAGAATTGATTTGTTTAAGTACAATAACACGACTCTGCAGCACGGCGAGGACGAGGAGGCTCAGCGCCCAGACAAAGACTGACTGGCAGTATGAAACCACAAGCAGTAATTGATAAACTGCTGGCAAACTGCAAATCTGGAACACAGAAGCCTGTTATCTAATTAAAGGAATTTTTTTTTCTTTGACAGAAATATGAAATACCACCTGACAGATATAAAAACAAGCCTCAGACTAAAATGATTACAGATCTGTTCACAGTGGTAAATTTAAGAGCAGCATGGAAAATTTATCAGATCCAGCATCAATGAAACTAAACAAAGGGGACGTACGCCATGTTCCTATTTTCGTTTGGGGTCCATTTTGAAATCACTGCAAAGCTTTAACAAGCAAAAACAAAATAAATACCGATCCACTTGTCTCTCTCACACTTGGTGTGCACACCAAATAAAAACAGACAGGTTGTGTTTAGGCGCTGCCTCTTTAAAGGGCCCCCACCCAAAACAAAATCCCTCCCTTATGATTGCCCAGTTGCAGTTACTTGTGGGAGTGTCTAAGTACATGTGTTACATGTTGACATCCATGCGTAATGTAACGGACCAATCAGAACAAAGCTTACAGAGCAGATCAGGACCAGTGTGTTGTTCTGAATGAATGCAGGAAGAAAAAAAGTTCAGTTTAAGGTAAGACTTCCATTGTTCCAGTGACAGATCATATTCACACACACACTGAGCTATTGGCAGATCCTGTAGTTGTAATGCACAAACCTCCATCTGAAGTCCTCAAGGTCTTATTTTCTTAAAACCACTGGGACGAGATTATTTCAACTAGTTCATCAGTTGTCTGCGTTATTCTTTTTGTATCAAGTTGCCGGCACTCTGTTTTTAGATGATCTCACTGCACTGGCATGTTTTATAACTAGGCCTAAAAAAATATATGATGACTTGCTAAAACTGACATTTCAACTGCGCATTGCATCCTAACCCATTTTAAAGCACATGGGGATTTGAGAGGATTTGATCTTCCTCGATGCCGGCTCATACTCCGGGAGATCTAAACCTCCTGATGAGGCAAAAGTGGGGACGCATGGAGTTAATTGTGTCAAGACAGGCCGACAAAATAAAACATTCCTCCCTGCACCCTGTGAGGCGGCCGCAGAGGTGCATTCATCATTGTTATTATTCCTTGAGAGAGGGCCTCCCAGGTTTAATTGGGTCCTCATAGAATCAAAATATCCCACTGTCTCTGCAGCCACCCCGGCTGGATGGGTCTTTTCCTCCCTAGTCAGCATCAGGCCCTCTAGTGAGTGGGATGACTGGAGGGGGGGACAACTGCAGCCAAGGTTCACCTGGGAAGAAAACTCACCTGGCTGCATTGAACACTTTGGGGAAAACTCTGTCCATCCACCAAGCGGGCTCTCACTTCTCACTGACTATTATCCCACATTTGCATTTTAACTGGTAAACACAGTACATGTACAGTTTTTGTATGGATGTGCACATGAGAGCAATGAACATGGATCAATGAAAAGGATCCCGCTGGGATTTGTCTGCACGAACTAATGAAACAAAGTTGGAAAAGTATATCATGTCATTACAGAAAGCTAAGATTTGACATTATTATAAAGCTTTTTAAACATTTCAACTAAAGATTAAGATTTGTTAAAACTTTATCAGAATATAAAGGTGGTCGAAAAGTAGCATTAAAGATATATTCAACTGGCTCTCTAATACATCACTAATGTAAAGTACATATTTGATTCTGATCAGTGACTTTAAAGTTTCATTATTAAGAGAAACTGTAATCAAGTGTGTGAATTCAAAGTATAAATGTTATGGAAGCAGCACTGTTACATGCAGAACTACTTAACATTCATGGAAGAGTATATATGCAATGTATGGTAAATTAAATCACTATCACTTGTATCTGTAAGCTGATGGGAGTGATTCTCGAATAACCTCCCAAAAAGTGCCACAATTGAACTTTTAACCGCTACATGGCAAACGACAAACAGCTTTAGAAAGCAGCCAATTCGGCGACAAAACGCTACAAAAGGAATGATTATAATTACAGCTCTGAAACTTTCACCTCCCGTTCAACTCCTACTTCTACCTTGGCACAGGAATCCACGATGGCTCCTTTATGGTGCTTCCTGTTTTTCAGGATCAAGACATGCAAGATCAAGGGCGACGTGCATCTCTGCTTTTTAAAAGACACTCAGCCCTCAAAGGAAGACACTTCAAGTCAAAGCAGGAATGCTGGAATGGCACATGTTGGAATGGCAATCTAGCAGTGTGTGTGTGTGCGTGTGCGTGTGTGTGTGTGTGCGTGTGTGTGTGTGCGTGTGTGTCTGTGTGTGATGATATCCAGGAGAGCAGTAGGCTTTATTTAGAAGAGATGACTGGTTGCCATTCCACCTCTTCAGTCATTCTAATTACCTAAATTTAGCTGGGTTTCTTTCTGTCCTGACTGTGTGCATCCTGGGATGTTAATGGTGTGGGGAAACACATGCAGGGAATTTCAGAAATGCTTGTATATTACAACCTAATGAATAAAAAAAATCAAAATCAAAAACAGACTGCAAGGAACTCCATCTAGCTTCCTTCTCTTTCTTGGGATGCTCTAAATCATCATCAATCAATCATAACAATGTATCTCTTTGTCTCTTTTTTGTCCACTAAGGAACCAAGTTTCTAGAACTTTTAGCTCCTACTCCATCATGGTTACATGATGATTTAAGAACTGCTTGGTGCAATGCTGATTGGTCTCATATTCGCCATTTTTGGATATTTTGTCCTCTAGATCTCTTGGATACTCATCAAATAGTGTAAATGAAAGCACAAACAGAAGAAAGAAAGCAATCGCCTCAATAATCTGTGTTATGTTATGTTATATTGTTATGTGTGGCAGTAAATACAGTGGGAATGTGACAATGGAAAACAATCAACGACAATGGACAATCCGAAATAGTGTACTTATTGTTTTTTTTATCCTCAAAGATTTCTTTCATTAAATTATTTGAATTAAATAAACATAACTAAATTACAGAAATCAGTCTGGTTGTACACAGCAGCTGGGTAATCATGCAAATCTATAGATACTACATAAAATGAAACTAGCAAGAGGAGCAACTGAACGCTTTCCAAACACACACGCCTTCCGGGAGCCTCCGTGGACGTCCGCATGGTGTGTTTACATTAGAGCCACATGTGGTTGCGAGGCAATTCCATTAAGATGAAGTGTATCATTTTAGTGAATGAGAGCTTATTCCACACATATGCACACAAGGTGATTATAGGTTAGGAGATAATGGCTTTGAGTGTGATACGTTTAGCGAATATGAGACACCAGATGAGTTAGCTTTCCAATCTACACTCTCCACTGATTACCAGCACCTAGTTAACAACCACTGCTGTAATTACGGAGCCTCACCAACACACACACCATCTGCACACACACACACACACACACACTCCTTTGCACAAGCAGGCTCTCACATACATCGCCAGCACGCCGCAGATCAGCATCATAGAAACTACCAATTACGGGTCCTATTGATGCAAAAGGTAATTTGCTTCCCGCTGTGCGAATCTTCTCCGTGTGTTATGAAACACTTTGCCCTCTGGCATCAATTGTTTCTGTTGTGGATCACATTTCACTTAAGAAGAAACCTGAAAATGGAATGAAGTGAACCAAAAAAAGGCTATTCTCTTTCAATTGGAGATAACTCAGAATGCCTATAATTTCCGAGATCAAAGGAGAGTGTAATGCTCATGAGACTCTTACATGAATTGATGGCTTCAATATTATTTCTCCTCCTCCTCTCTCTAAAGTATATCATGTTTCAAAAGCGACAGCAACCCGAGAGGGCGCCTGTATTTTTCTTCCTTTGTTTTCAGTCTCTCCCAATCAGACCGAGAATGTGGTAGCAACTCCCACGAGGGAGAGTGATAGATAGAGGTGTAGGCTGCTGGCAAAGTGCTAAAGCAAAGACACACTATATTGACCACAGACATAAAAATGACCCCCTCCCTCCCACGGTGCCATCTGCAATGCAAACTGAGGCCCCTGTGGCCGGAGCTTTCTTTTTGGTCACCTGGATATTCTCACCATCTCAAAGGCCGGCCCAGGAGAGGGCCTTATTAGAGGTGAAGGACTTTATAATGTAATGGAGACAAGAGAGAGAGAGAGAGGGAGAGAGAGAGAGAGAGAGGGAGGGAGAAAATGATCCTGAGCCAGTTGCAACACGGAGGTGGGTGTAATGAGGCCTGATCTGTCACAAGGAAGAACTACAGATCTGCATTTGCATTTTCAACCCTTTTTACTTCTTCTCCCTCCCTTATATTTTTTTTCCACCTCATAATAAGAGAAAAAAAAGCAATGAGAAGGATATATACACAGAGGAGTCAAGGGAGGGGGGAGAAAGCACATTGCTAATGGGAGGGGGGGAAATGATTAAAGGCTGAGGCAAACACAATCTGCTGGTTCCAGAGGAGAGTGTAAGACATTTTCAGAGCCAATAAGTGAAGCATCACAGGAAAACCTGCTCCTCTCCACTACTCACTATTCTGCAACAGCACAATGTGTGTGTACTGTACACACCTTAACACTCTCCTATGACATGTCATACTTATACAGTATGAATCAGACATTACAGCCTCACCAAGAAATATAGAATCCAATGTAAAATTGTACACTAATTATTTTATGTATTTGATTTCTTTTATTTAGTTGTTTGTAATAATTAATCTATTATTTAAGTTTTTTATGCAATACTATTCAACACAAGGTTTATATATATTGTATTGTTGACCACTGTACACTGAATAATAATGATCATAGTAACAGTAAATACATAATATCATTTTTAAACGTAACGCTATGGACAAAGACAAAAATTTACACTAATACCAATATATCTTTGATAAAGCGATATCTACCGATATATCAGTCTGTATCTGTACGTCATTGATGGTCTTAGGATGTTGAGTTTCATGAATTCATCTTCAGTACCTGAAGTATTCATGCAGCGGCATTCATTCCGATTTTTATTGGATGTGACTGTTGCGACTGCTAAACAGATGCGACAGTATAAGACGAGTAGTGTTCAGTTGCCGTGGACACTGGGGGCAAGCGCAGGAGAGAAAGAAGAGAAGAAAGAAAGACTGCAACATCAATAATGAAGCGAAGGAGACGGGGGAAGAAAACAAAGCCGTTCATAACAAATGAGAAAACAGGCAGCGCGTCTCATTGCAAGAGCGCTAACGACAATCAATTAGCAATTGCTCATGATCTTGGGTGCGTCGGAGTATAAGGTGTCTTAATGAGTCCCATTTCCATTAGCCGCTCGACTCGAGAGGCATAAGGAGGAGGCTGCTCCCACCAGCTCCTCCATCTCAATGCCTAATGACTGCGAGAGTGGATTACTCCATCAATTCCTCGCTTCTCTTTGTTTATCCCCTGCGTAAATAATGGTCAACCATTACAATGCATTAAACGGGCCACTCTACGCAGAGCAAGCCAGAGGGAGGGAACGTGTGTGAGAGAGCGAGAGAGGGGACAGAAGTGCTCCGGCGACATCCTCCAGAGAGCTCCAAGAAATCGGCGACTGCTGACCATGTGGCGGCAGAGAGGGACGGAGGTGGAAAGCAAGTATCTGTGCTTTTCATCACAGAAGGAGAACGGACAGACAGAGAGAGCAGCTCATGGAGTAGTAGTAATACTACAGTGGGAAAACACATTAAGAGCTCTGAATTTACAACCGCACTGAAGTTCAAGCCAACACAAATTCACTGTGGACACACAGAAGTTCCAAAAGAGCCTGGATGTCTTCATTTCGGAAGTTATTCTCCTTTCGAATATGTGCGGAAACGATGTCTTTCACCGGAAAATGATGGAACAAATGTCATTTTACGAGTATAAATATCAATATTTCTAGCATGTATGTAGAGCATTAAGGCTGTCATGTACCCTAATCATCCTACACGTGGAAACAGTGATAGAGGTGGTTGAGTTTTACGCATTTACAGTAATGCAGAGCACACATTATTAGTGTCATTTGAGAGAATATACCTCTGCTGATGCTGTTTCATCCCGGATAGTACAGATCAATAATTCACCATCACTCCCATCTCTTTCTTTGTTACTCTCTCTGGTTTCCCTCCAGTGTCACACTGATGGACAGGATAAAAAGTAAATGCATCAGCAGAAAAATACACAAGTGGAAATGATCTCAGCTCCCCGGCCGCTCGGGTCATGAATTCAGCTAACTGTGCTTATCACAGACTGCTGCTATTAGTCTTAATAGCTGCAATGACAAGCCGCCTTGAGAGGAGATGGGCTCTGTGTCCCTGGCCTCACTGCAGACAGGTGATTCACATTGGCGGACCCTTTATGTGTCATAACAAACACTGACTAAGAAGTGTCCAGCAGCTTGGCTGGAACAAAGACTTTAGAATCCAGCAGGCCATTACATCCATCACTGCATCAATGGAGACAAATTAAGCAATCAGCGAGAGGAAGATGTTCAAATTGGTCCTTGATAGTATGTTGGATGAAGGTGGTACAAAATAGACTATGTATCATGATACATTCTTGTGAAACAACATCACTATTGATCTATTTTGCAACAATTCAACCTTTGTTGCATCGAAGAGTGCATACACACATGAATCTGCTGGGTTAAACACCCTATCCACTAGGGGGCAGTCTGGCAACCAAGACATCATCCACCGGATCGTCATTTTACTTACGAAGGCAAAAGAAGCCACGGTGATGATGAAGATTGTATGTGAGACTTTTAGGCAAATTCTGCACTGTTCAATGAGCGTCCCATCCAAACATTCAGTCATTATCAGTGTCGCTCCGCTGCTGACATCTCGCTATCAAACATTTACTTTACAGTTTCTCCATTATGCAGTTTTGTGGTTTTTATTTGTCCCATATCTTTGTAAATTATATGAATTGGAATTTTGTCAAGCAGACAAAACAAGCAGTTTGTCACTACTATTACACGATCTAATCAAGACCTCCATAGATCATGAAAACAGGCATTAGTTGTGGTGATAATCTCAATTTATGGGACTTTAACATCACTAACATCTACATGGGCAAACACACACACAAGTACATTTCCTCAAATAGAAAGCTCAGTACAGTACGGTGCACAAAAAAAGCATAAAGAACAAATTTAACATTTTTTTCTAGAAGAGTTAGCAGCAGCAAACACTTTTCCAGCTCTGTAGGCTTGAAACGCAAACGTCATCATTCATTGTGCTCAATGTGAGCGCACTTCAAGACGATGGTGAAAGTGACTGTGGACCACCAACTGAAAGTGTTACAGAGGAAACAGATTTTCCCTCTGAACTAAAAGGTTACTTATTTTCTCCCACCATGGAGCTACGCCATGCTGCCATTGAACGGGAAACACGGACGAGATGGAGCAACAAAGTCAAGGTGTTGAGTTATGTTTCGCTCAAAATAAAACCACATGAAAGAAGTACATACAATCAGCCAACATAAAAGAAGCCCCAAGTCAGTTTAACCCCACATGGGGGAAGTCTGATGGAACCCAGTACACAACAAACGCCCCCTTCAGTCTGCGGTCCTTACTGCCCCTCAACATGAGGCCAGACAAACAATGTTTGGAAAACAAATGTCAGGAGCTCTTTTCAGTGAGAGTGCTTTCCCACGAGCCAGAGGAAACCTCCACCACTCTCCTCCTTCACAAACCACTGAGCTTGTGACTGGGACCATGTCAACATGTTGCTCCGTTTAGATCGGGGGAGGGCAGAACGGCTTTGATCACTTTGAGGCATGTCTTCCTCTGCAGCTCGGAGCCGGCGAGAGGAGCTGGTGGATCTACGCCGTGGCAAAGCTCAGCCTAATTTGCCACAATGCCTCTTCAATCCCACATTCAGATGAAAGC
Organism: Brotula barbata; assembly: GCA_900303265.1. Classification (NCBI taxonomy): domain Eukaryota; kingdom Metazoa; phylum Chordata; class Actinopteri; order Ophidiiformes; family Ophidiidae; genus Brotula; species Brotula barbata. The sequence continues at coordinate 48,037 of OMNV01000770.1, forward strand.
GTGAACTAATTACCCCACGTCCGCAGGCGTCAGCATCACAGGAAAACCCAAACAAGAGAGAGAAGGAGCTCACTGCCACGTAGAAGTCGCCAAATTTGTGGCTTTGTCTTATCACCGCCGTAACCAGCTGACAGATGACGACAGAAGAGTGACATTCCATTTTGTGAACTTGACATAGTGCGGAGACATTGGACGGAGCAGGCTGGAGCTGTAGATCTGTGTGAGGAACAATGGATGTCTGGGCTGATTTCAAACAATGGCAGGATGACACGGAGCCTGACAGACACACACTGTAGACAGGTTTCACAGCACAATTCTGCCAAAAAATGTCCTCCTCCTTTTTCCTCTTCCACAATTTTTTATTTGTTTTGGCAACTCTGCCACTCATGACTCAAGGGTGAACACAGTCAAACAGCAGGTACGCATGTGAGCTCACCCTCGAAAAGCGAAATAAATCAGTGGCTGCTGAATGCTAAAGCACGAGGAGAATCTCAATTAGTGCCCAACGCACAACTAGCAATGTGTGAATAATCAAGGAAAAAAAAGGCAAATATATTTGTGCATAAACAGTATATATGTATGCATGCATGTGTGTATTTTTCCATATTAAGTCATTCTATTTTCACTATTTTTAATGTTGATGACTCAATGTGGCAAATAAAATGTCAAAATATAGAAATAAAAAAGCGATGCTTTTCTCACTTTTGCTCATTTTATCCAAACAATACACAACAAAACATGTAATGGTTTTTAATTTGCAGGTATTTTTTGAAAAAAGGCAATGATTGAAATTTGAGACTTATGCATTAATACCATTTTTACATTTTTTGCTCATCAACCAATCAATTAATTGACTAATACTTCTTTGCAACCCTTTGCAACTGACATTTACTCTTCAGAATTAACTGTTGAATCAGATTTTGATCTTTAAATCTGTAAAAAATTCTGGGACACAAACATTGTCGCTATTCTATTAATATGATGGGTTTTTTTTACAAATGTTGTCATATGTGTTCACAGAAAACACACAATGTCAAACATACATCCATCAATAAAAACAAAATGTCATCCATCTAGGTCTGTTATTTGGCTTGGATAACATTATGTCAATTTCTGAATAATTGTTGCACATACAAAACTATTTATTGCCTTAATCAGTATAATCAAAGTTTTAATGCTCTTGTAAATGCAGAACTCCAGAATCAAAGCAAACTACTGAATGATGTAAACAGTCTGTGGTAATAGTTAAATAACATGTGGTGTTATTGGATGTTAGTAGTATATACCAACCACATGGGGGAATTAATTACACATAAATCAGTAATTATGTGCCAGTGATGCTAAATTTAGGAAGTGGTGAAATCTCTTGTCTTCCATATGCCACTGAAACACTGAAAGTGTATTTCATTATTAATGTCCTCAGAGCAGCTTTGCTTCCCTTATCAATCATTCATCTGCTTTCCACTAAAACACTCCCATCCTCTCATGTCATATCAGACCTGAAGAGGAAGGAACCGCAGTGGAAACTTCTTCCTTAATCGAACAAGCAAAGGTGAGCAGCAAATGGCTAAAAGCAATTACAATTTGAAGCAAATACCCACGTTCATCACACGCAGGGCTCATAAATTAAGAATAAGCCTTCCAGGAGCCGTTTATCAGAGTGAATCCTACATCTCAACAGCGCAAATATGAGATTAAGGACGAAAAAATAAAGCTGATGTTATTTTGATCGAACAACAAATAATTAGAGTTGCTTTCACCCCCAGCCTCTGTCTTATCACCTCCTTCCATTTCTGAACAGGATCCCATTTCACTCCACTACAGGAGGAATTAGGTAGACAGCAAACATAATCAAACTTTGTGTTCTCTCTCTGGAGTGGAATTGAAAGCATATCGTGCAGAGTTGTTCGGAAGCGATCTCCAATTACCTTCTGCGTGTGAGTGTTCACTGCGCTGGAACTTTTCCATTTCATCACTACACTCAAGCTGCCCCCCCATCCAAAGCCAACCAGCGGCAACACAGCAGACCGTGTCATCCGTGCACCACAGGGGGGCCTTCCCAGCTCCGGCAAATTCCTGGTTTTGTCTGGGAAAAGATTCGTGCCTATACAAACCACAGGTGCAGTGAGCAGTGAAGAGGGTGGGAGGGAGGCGGGGGGTGAAACTCAGCTCCCGTCCCGGCAGTGTTTGTCACAATTACTTGGTAGATCAACTTTCCTCCAATCTCATTAAGAGGTAAAACACTGAGGCTAGAAAAGCTTTATTTTTTTGACCTCTGGAGGAAATGTTTCAGCGCGCTGCGATGCGCT
>OMNV01000771.1:1251-14052 GCA_900303265.1 Brotula barbata
TGGAGTGGAGTTTGTGTGCTGTCCATCAGAGCCGGAGCGTGAAACTGACAGCAATGAACGGGAGGCAGATGATTCCGATGTGTGGTGGGGTGGAGCTGAAGCTGATTATTCTGACAACAGGTACACACACACACACACACACACACACTCACACACACAAAACACAATAGCATTCTATTCCACTCATCATTTTCTCCCCCCAACTCCAGCATGGTGCGTGAGCCAGAGCCAGTGGAGCAGCAAGAGGAAGACCAACCATCTGTGGTAGAGGTAGAGGAGCAAAAGGAGGAGGTGGCCGAGGAGGAGGAGGTACTGGATAATGACCAGGACGGAGATGGGGAGGAGGACGAAGAGGTATTGGAGGAAAAGGAGGAGGAGGAGGAGGAGGAAGAGGAGGATGAAGAGATGGAGGACGACATTGTAGAGGTGCTTGATGACGATGAGGACAGAGGCGAGCCCACCACCAATGTTGCCATGACGACGACCACCACCACCACAGAATCTGTGGAGGAAGTGGTTAAGGGTGAGGAACATTGATCATTTATCTAATTGTCATGTGATCTTTACACAGGAGCATCTTATTCATGTTTTTAGCCTCTTCCTGGCCGTATAGATGATTGATGTTCAGTTAGAGCTACAATGTTTATTTTCTCTTTTCATGATTGGATTTAGTGTGTGTGTGTGTGTGTGTGTCTCAGAGAGAAGTATTAATTTATATCAATCTTTTCACACATTGGGCCAAGGCTGTATGGTAAAAGGTTTGCCTCACACAAAATCGCTGCCACGATCATTCATAGAGTTGTCATGGGTTTGATTAGCTCACATGGCATCAGGGCACCATCTGAAACCAATCACAATGAACATGTTAATGAAGCAGTGTATAATAGAGACTGTGTTTGGATGGAAATATGGAAGAGAAGTGGATACTGGGCTAAGAAAGATGAAAAGCTGGTAGTAGCTGGTAGCTTTATTGATTTCAGAGAATGAATCATGATAAACTGATCTCATCTTAAGACACATACAGTATATATCAATGTATGATGACTGGTGTGTGTGTGTCCTCTCAGACGTGTGCTGGTCCGGTGCAGAGACCGGTCCGTGCCGGGCCATGCTGCCCCGCTGGTACTTTGATCATGAGGAGGGCCGCTGTGCCCAGTTTATCTACGGCGGCTGTGGAGGGAACAGGAATAACTTTGAGTCGGAGGAGTACTGTATGTCTGTCTGCCGCAGCGTCTGTAAGTCCAGACTACAGCAGACTACGCTGTTGTCTTCGTCTTTGCTCTGTCCCTAACCCTCCTCTAGCTCACACATAACTTTGCTGCCCTGTTGTCTGACTTTTTCCACATCTCTTTGTGTTCAAACGTATTTACTTCTCTGTGGATTATTGTAACCATCAACCTCTCTGTCCACTCCCATGGTTGTTGGATGAAAATACAGATTTACCCTTTCCATTGATGTTTTCCTACATCAGAGACATCATAGAAAACTGTAACAGTATTAGAATATAAAGAAAATAATCTTGTAATCCTTCATTCACAAATTCAACTGACTTGAGTACAAAATCATTGTGGTTAGTTTTTTCCTTAGCTCACTGTTCCCTTTTTAGTCAGTTTTAGTTACTGTCTCTGTGTGTGTGTGTGTGTGTGTGTGTGTCATGGCATAAGGGTTTGGTTTCAGTGTTGTGTGAGGTTTACTGAGCTTGTGTGTGTGTAGCAGTCTCAAAGTGCACAATCTGCCCTGTGGCAGAATGGAAAAAGGAAAATGCTATCTCCCTCTGTATGTACTTTATCTATCCAGTGTGCATATGCGTGTCGGTAAGAGATTTGTGCTCTGCTGAGCGTAGAAGAGGAGGAAAAGTGCAGCAGAATGACATTCTACTTTTGATCCCTGGCACCAACACACAAAACTGGCCAGATCACCTGACCTACCAAAAATGACCAAACATTCAGACACTAACAACATGGCTGAAATAAACATTTCAGACAGACACAGAGCCTCAAGATAAATATGACAAAGATCACAAGGCTAGTTTGTAGTCGGAATGGCTATAACATTACCATTCTATGACAAACAAATGCTGCTGAAAGCATAACCTATCCCAAGTTATGAGAAATGAAGGGGAGTATGTGTTTTACAGCAAATAGCAGTCAACCATCAATTCCCTGTTGTTGTGGTGTCTGGGTGCAGTTATGTGTTGTCCTCAGATGTAACCAGGGTAACATGATGGCGGCGTGCACCAGTCAGACCGAAGCATTATTAATCCATTTATCTTCCACTGTCCAAGCTCACAGCTGGATTTGGGCTTGTAAGCCGGATCATCCTCAGAACAAAGCAGCAATCATAAAGAAAAGTAATTACTTTTTCATTGCTGTATATATCGTGCAGTACTTTCTTTGGATGAGGACAGATCAGACCTATTAACAATTTGTCCGAGGCTAGAAACACCTGATTTGTGATATGTTTGATCCCTCATCACTCTCAAAACCCAACACAGAAAATTATATGGCACAATGTCAATATTAGAAAACATACATCTACTCAGATGCCAGAGGGGAAAACCAACCGACTGTGAACATTTTCATCATGAATAATCAAGATCTGTGGTCAGCGTTGGAAAATTCAATCATAAATATTTCTGAGATTCTAAATATTTGCCACATAATACATATATTAATTTCACCATGTGTCTCAATGTTAAATATTTTTTTTTTTTTTATTCCAGCTGTCAATCCATCCTTTCACCAAGTTTCTTCAAAATTTGTTCATATTTTTCAGAGTAACAAGCTGTAGGTAAACATATACACACATGAAAGCGGTGACATTTAGATCTGATTATTTCACAGCCTTGTAAAATGTAAATGTCTTGGCTTTGTTCTGCAAAGCATTATGGGTCGCACTTGCTTGTTTGCCTTTTCCAGCTTTTTGGGTGCAGGCGTGTTTTCTTCTTCAAACTCACACTAACTATGCTAACCCATTCTAGGCTGCGTTACTGTGCTTGGCTAAATTATGTTTAAACCCCTGACTCCTCACTCGTCACTCACTGCCTCCTTTTTCTGTCCCCGGCCAGTGCCCACAGCCACGCCTAGCTCCCCTGACACGGTGGACCACTACCTAGAGACGCCTGCAGACGAAAATGAACACGCCCACTTCCAGAAGGCCAAGGAAAGTCTAGAGGCCAAACACCGCGAGAGGATGTCCCAGGTACAGAGAGAACCCGGGGCATTGGACTGATTTAATAGAAACCATGATCCCTAGCCTCATAATTCTTTTTCGCATTTGAAAGGTTTTTGTTCTCTTTGCAAGCTAAAAGCACACCCACAATGTTTTTGAAAATCTGTGGATTTGCAGATTTCTGTTTTCCACAGTTCCAATGTTGCATCATATTTGCAGTATATAGGTCACTGATATCTTATAATGATGATATGTCACTGTGTGCTGTATGTTCCAAGGTGGTATCACACAAAATGAAATCACTGCACTCTGTTCACTCTTACTGTCCAACTATTTGTCTCTGATCGTTTGAGTTAAAATAAGTTACCAAGTCCTTGAATGTTGTAAGTTGTAAACCAAGGCTTATTATGTATTTTTGTATGTGTGAACCAAAACATCCAACAAAATCCGCAGCTCTAAACTGGCCCCCAGCAGATCCCTACATAGAGAGAGGAGGCTAATCTCTGGACTCATTGTAGCGGTTCTGCCTCTACATCCTTCGGTGTTGGAGGGCCAGATCTTAGCTTAGCTTGTGCAGATTTTATAGATTATTCTAAGATATTATAGATATACTATATACTAAAGTTTGAATCACAAGTAAAAATGCCATTATACTCCACCATTTACAGTTGATGGTATGGTTGATTGTAGTAGTAAAAGAAAGTTAATTTAAACCAAAAGATGTGTGCATCTGGTCAGTAAGAACACATGGACAGAACAAAGACAATGAGAAAAAGAGTATAATTTTGGTATGAAGAGAAATTGAAGAAAGGGGAAAGGTGTGGCCTGTTTTGTTAATCCCTACCGGGTGATCTTATGGAGCCAAGTCCACTTTAATTCTATTCCTTAATCAACCGAACAACCAGAGGTTCCACAAGGTCATCTATTACCTCATACATACAAATACGCACACAGCCAAAACGTCACTGTATATCGGGGGAATGTGAGTCGCAGCTGGAATGTTAATTTTCACAATTTGATTCTGGAATGAAAACCCAAGACGTTTGCCAGAACATTACTAGTTAAGGCAGGAATGTTTGTGTGAAGGAAAAGAGAGAGGAACGTTGTGTTTATGGTCATAAATAAAAAATTGGGACCATGTCTTGAGCTACATGTAAAGTTACCGCAGGCGTTATTGCTCTCCATTTGGTGCTCATTCTCCCATACAGAATAGAACTGAACAATTATTCCATCTGTAAGATTTGTTTTTCAGGAGTATTGCAACTCTTTGCTGCAGGAGCTCAAAATCACAGCTATCATTAACGCACAATGGCCAAATCGTGTCAATCTCAGGGTCCTCGGCCACCATATTTCCATAAATAAAGACCATTTTTTCAAATGTCTGGCGTGGCGGTGCCTCATGGTAGAGGTATGTGACACAGCAATGACATGTTGACGTGAAACAGATGGGGACTCTTCTCTTCTCTCTCTGCAGGTGATGAGAGAGTGGGAGGAAGCTGAGAGGGAGGCCAAGAGATTACCACGGGCCGACAAGAAGGCCGTCATACAGGTAACACACAGTCCTCTCTCTGTCTCTCTCTCGCCCTCTCTCTCGCTGTCTCTGTGTAACTCACTCACACTTATATACACACACTTTAGTTAAACCCAGTCTTTGTATGCTGCAGCGTTTCCAGGAGAAGGTGGAGGCTCTGGAGCAGGAGGCAGCCAGCGAGCGACAGCAGTTGGTGGAGACCCACATGGCCCGGGTGGAGGCTCTGCTCAATGACCGCCGCCGCCTCGCTTTGGAGAGCTACCTGACTGCCCTGCAGCAGGAACCCCCGAGGGTAACACACACACATCCATACTGTTTTGCATTGTGATCCAGATGATGTACTGTTTTTAATGTGATCATTCTTAGTTTAACACTAAATTTGTAGGAGTTGTAGGAAAATTACTAACTCAAACTATTACTAACTTTTGCAGATCTCTACTGGATTTTTAAACACTATTGGTAAAAGGATTAGGATTTGAGATATATTCCTGTACAGTTTATTCTTTTTACTGAACAATTTCAGTAAACCAGTTGTAAACCAAGGCTTTTTAAAGCCTTGACTGTATTTCTTATTGGGTCTCCTAATTGGGAAACATTAATTGAAACGAATGCTATAAATGCAAAATTAGCGTTTTTTTTCCTCATAGATCACCCCATCCGATACAAGCAAGCATTTCTTTAAATTTAGAAATATTTGACATGCTCATATTTCTTTTATGTGTTATTTTCTTGGTATGTTTAGCTGACTTTAATTAAAGAGTACTGGAATTTGGTAAAATTATCTGAAAGGTCTGAATAGAGGACCCCCGATTTCATTTCATCATTCATGGAGTTAGTTGAGATGTTATCAATAATACATTAACAATATACAAAATAAGTGTGGGAAAAAGATCAAGATAAGTCCTACTTTACAAATAGTGCACTAGAAAAGGTCAAGTGCATGGCACAAATTAATCTCATTTTCTGATTATTCAGAAAACTGAAAAACAAGGGAATAATTATAGCTTAATTTTGGTTTCAGTTAACACAGAAGCCTGAATTACAGCAGGGCTCCTAGAGTATTATGGTCGCTATGACAATAGACAGAGAGACGTTTCAAGAATAAAGTCTCCACCCTCCCACCCCCCAGCCTCGCCATGTGTTCAGCCTGTTGAAGAAGTACGTGCGTGCTGAGCAGAAGGACAGGCAGCACACCCTCAAGCACTTTGAACACGTCCGCATGGTCGATCCCAAGAAGGCCGCACAGATCAGACCTCAGGTACTTCCAGACACAAACTTACCCATAATGTACCACACCTCCACAATTCATTAAGGGAAGAAGTAAAAGAAAGAGACCATTGGGGAAAATATATGTAATGGCCTTTGTACTTTGGGACTTAATCAAGTCCTGCTTCCTTTTCCTGCACTCTCAAACCCAAAAAAAGCCCAGCTGAAACTCCCAGAAGTTTTACCTGCTGGTGTCTGCATTGATTTATGGATGCTCTAATTGTCTAAAGCATTGCAGCAAAGTGAAGGCCAAAGACAGAGGCTCCATGTTTAAAAATCCAGACAATTTATCTCTGACATTGACATTTACTCATTCATCACTGTTAACAAAAACTGCATCCAGAACTGCATAGCAGCAAGAACTCATGGATATTTGAGATTGATATGAGGAGATTTGGAGGCTCAAAGCTCAGTAGGAGATATATGATATATATTTATATGCCACTTCCGTGAACCCACCCTTTTCCAGGAGGTTCCACTTCAGTGTCACAACACTGACAGGATTCACCAGCAGAGGGACAGAGAATCATAAATATGAATGTGCGCGTGTGTGTGTGTGTGTGTGTGTGTGTGTGTGTGTTAGGTGCTGACCCACCTGCGTGTCATTGAGGAGCGTATGAACCAGTCTCTGGGGCTCCTCTACAAAGTGCCCGGTGTGGCTGATGATATCCAGGACCAAGTTGGTGAGTAAAGCATTCTGACATTGAAGTCTTGCATTTTATTCTATAAACAAACTGCCAGGATCACACAGCACGCCACCTCAATATCCAGGCACGTCACATAAAGAAATGTCTGGGTGAATGAATTCAGTCAAGTCTTTGTGGTATACTAATGAGCATCTTTTGAAAAGTGGGCATAGTTTCAATTTGAGGGCTTTCAGTTCATACCTGTCTACTGTTAATGTGCAGCCCTGTGTATATACGAGTTGAGAGCTGACAGAGTTCTGATCAGCGTGGCATGAAAACATGTCAGATGTCTTTTTATCTCTCAGACATCCAGTGTGTGTGATATCTGCTCTTCATTAATTCACAGCTCTGAAATGAACTTTTGTATCTATTGAGTGCATTGGAGCTGGTTGGCCTCTTTCCTGTGTTTAGACTTTGATAAATCCCTTTCCCTCCTCTGTAACTCCTCCTCCATTTGCTTAGTTTTTATGGGTTTGCATCAGGCCTCTGTCTCCATCTCTGATTGCTTGACAGTCTGTGCTGTCAGGGAAGAACAAATACTGGAAACACACATGGCCGTGGGCCAGGGATATTAAAAATATCTAACACCATGCAGTGTTTTTTCTGGTGTCTACTGACAGAGGGAGTGCATCTTTTCCCTCCAGATACTGTTTAATACTGCAACAAATGATAATGACTGATATTTGCTGTGCTTTTACAGTATAATTTCCAGCCATGCAACTGTGCCGTCCTCTGTCCTCACCACTTGCTCCACAAGCAGCAAGTAATAAAGTCTGACTTAGGGAAACATTGTGCCCCTGTCTTGTATTGCACTGGCACACAGGGGGCATGACAGCATGTATGGTTAGTGTTGCAGACACTATTTTTTATCCAACGCCGCTTTTTGAATAATTTTATAGGCTTGACGTTGCCCTGATTGAAAGACCTGGCCAATTAACAGTTGATCTTTACACGGTTCTTGTTCAGGCTGACAGAAACATAAAAACAACAAAAAAAATAAATTGTGGAATTAGCTTTCGTTGGACTACAGCCATGCACAGTGTCACTGATGCAATGTTGTGTTATGTTATGTTATGTTATGTTATGTTATGTTATTATTATTACAGCCACTGGATCACTGGAATTTCCTTCTGGATTATTAAGTATCTGTCTGTCTGTTTAATTATTTAATTTTAGGAGCTTTTTCATCAGGGTGAATTTAACAGTAAACACGGAAACAAACAGATGAGGAAGTGAAGGTTTCTCGTCTTCTCTTCATCTTCATGCAGAGCTTCTGCAGAGGGAGCAGGCTGAAATGGCCCAGCAGCTGGCCAACCTGCAGACAGATGTGAGAATGAGCTACGGCAATGATGCCCTGATGCCGGACCAGGAGCTTGGAGATGGTCAGACCGACCTGTTGGCCCAGGAAGACACGTTGGGTCTGGGCGGTGTGGGCTTCATCCATCCTGAGAGCTTCAATCAGCCCAACACTGACAACCAGGGTAAGATCAACGGCAACACTCAGTCCTACCCAGAAGTTTGGTCTTCTGAAAACGAAATGATCTCCTTTTTCTATCTGTAGTTGAACCTGTGGACTCTCGCCCAAATGTTGAACGGGGCATTCCCACACGGCCAGGTTGGTGCTGTGTTCTGTGTGTCACGGATAATTAATAACCCATTTAAGCCCGAGTGGACCTGGAGTGTTTTAGATAGGTCTAAAATATAAATTAAGAAACAGGAAAAAGATATTATTAAAGGGAAAGTGCAGACTTCCTTAAACTAGTACAATAACCCTACTTCCACTTGGTGGCACTGTAGTACTTGGTAAAGTACTGGTACTGTTTCTTATCCCATCCCTTACTGCTGTAATGCTTGGGGAATGTATTGTAACTACTTAGGGGGCATGATTCAAAATTTGAGGTATCCTGCACAGGTATTTATTACAGACTGAATTTTTGCTAAATTGTTACTATTTGGATTTCAATTTATTGAATTGTATAGTGTTGCCCTAAATGAACCAATATCATCCTTGTATCACATCACCAACCATCTACTGTGATGCACATCATGTCGCTGTTGAAACATATCGTTACACCCCTACTGCATCCTGCTAGAATGTGTGATTGGTTGAAAAAGAGAGAGCGAGAGAGTGTGTGTGTTTGTGTGTGTGAGAGAGAGAAAGAGAGTGACTGTCCTTTTTCTTTCCTCTGTCAGTGACTGGAATGAAGATGGAAGCTCTCCCTGAACTCCGCATGGATCCTGAGAACAGTCAGAGCACTGAATATGAAGTTCACCACCAGAAGCTGGTACACACATACTCTCCAACCCAAGTCTCTAAAATCTAGCTATATTGCTCTCTCTCCATAGATTCATTTCCTTACATCCTTCCTGTTGTAACAAATCAAACAAAGCACATAATCTTGTTAATTTGCATAGCAACTGATATTTTTGACAGATTGATGCATTGTGACTGACAAAGTTAGTGAGCGTTGTCTCCGCCTCCCTCAGGTCTTTTTTGCAGAGGACGTGGGCTCCAACAAGGGCGCCATCATTGGTCTGATGGTGGGAGGTGTCGTTATAGCAACTGTGATTGTCATCACTTTGGTGATGCTGAGGAAGAAACAGTACACCTCCATCCACCACGGAGTCATTGAGGTGATTTATGTGCACTTGTTTCATTTCAGCACAGTGTGAGACTTTCTGTTGAGGTTTGATGTCATTTATGGTCTTTATGAGTTCCTCTCCAATCCTCTGTTTCACTGCTCCACACACACACTCACAGAGCTCGGCGTAGCTGTAATGCTATGTTACTGTTACTCAATTGTTGGTTAACTGTTGGTTGGCTTGTTGGTTAACTGTCAGTTGATAAGCGTAAGCCATGTTTTCAGAGATATTTCCAAGAGAATAGACCTTGTCTTATATTCTGGCCAATTCAATGCTGTACTTTTGTACTTGTCCTGGACAAGTACCTGTCCCTTACTGGAGTAATGCCTCAAGGGAAAAGAAGTGTAATAGCGCAGTGGGTGTAATTCAGACTCTGAGGAATTCTGCACTATCTAGGTATTTATTTCACAGAGATTGAATTTTTGGCTAAACAGTTACTGTATCCATGTCAATTCATTGAATCGTATCGTTCTACATGAACCAATATCTTCCTTGTATCATATTGCCAACCATGAATTGTATCGCTCGTAAAAAGTATCATTACTCTCCTTGTATATAGATGTATCTGTTTGGTGAAAGTTGTAGCCAGATTCACCATCTGCCTGGGTCTCTGGGCGTCCTTTACATTTCCCACTGAGTGAATGAATGTATGCATCTCTGTCTTGCAGGTGGACGCTGCCGTCACTCCAGAGGAGCGACACCTGTCGAAGATGCAGCAGAACGGTTATGAAAATCCAACCTACAAGTTCTTTGAGCAGATGCAGAACTAAGGAGAACAGCGCACATGAACACGCACGATAACACTGACACCCCCACCCGCGCACACACATCGCTCCCGACCAACCTCGACTCCCCCTACACACGTCTGTGAAGGCGGTGCGGCTCAGATGTACGTGTTGTGAGCACATGGAGAGAATCTATACAAGGGTTTGTTTCATTCAACGTGGGCGGACGCTATTTGTCACTTTATGGGAGCAAGACACCTTTTGATCGGAAGAAAAGTGTTTCTATCCTTCTGGGCCTACTGACATATGGAAAATATCAAGCCTCACCCAGTGCATTGAAACAAACGTCCTCTTCACACTGAACAGAGTGTGGACATGCCTGGGCCTCATTTAGAGAAGTTTGTTTGCTGTAAATGAACGAAAAAACTATTCATACATCAAAATTTTAATTAATCCGTAATTTCACATAGTATATTTAAATCAGTACAAAAATGCATGCATGCTGTAATCATTGTGGTTCATCTTATTTTGGCTAAAAACAGCAACATCCCTTGCTATCTGAGGCCCCTAGGCACCATTACTACCCCTTAAGTCTACACTGGAGTCTCCTCTTCCTCCCCTTCCTCTTCATTGCTCTGTTTACCTTCCCTTCATTGGATTTCCTATTTGAAAGCAAAAATCATAAAACAAAATCCATGACCCGTTTGTTACAATAGCTTTTTATACACTTTGTGATTACAGAAATTCAATGAAGCTCAAAAAAAAAAAAAAGCAAGCCAACGTTTTCGTTTGCAGAATCGTTTGAAGTTACTTCAGTGGCAGACGAATGGATGAATGCTGTATTTTTGCATTGGCGAGGTTAAAAAAAAATACAAAAAGGAAAGCAACCACACTTTTTTCTTTTATTGACTATCGTGTCCTGGTATTGTTATCTAATTTTTCCTTTGCAGAGCAGGGAATCCAGTGCAGTGAAGGTACACAGACCTTCATCCCTCGCTTCTCCCCCTTTCGTTGTGTGTTCTAACAACAGCTGGGCTGTATTCAGGCTCTGAAGATGATGGTAATGATTATTGATGATGATGAGATGTTCTTTATTTAGAGTTTTCTCTATTGGTTTGATTTTTCAAAAAAAAAATGTAAAAGGAAGAAAAAAAAAGCTAGCAGATGTAAATTTGTTTTTTTAATGGCGTGTAACGTACTGATATAATGCTGACATCTTAGCTGTACCTGTGTAGTGCATGACGATCACGCCGGAACCCGGAAACGTGAAAAAATGATGCTGCTCTCAAGATCCTCTCTCACTTATAGATTGTCATTCTAGCAAGATTGTACGATTTGTATCTTCTCGTGATCATGTGACTTCATACGACAATGAAAACCATATGTAAGATGGACGATATGCTGTAAAAAAAAAAAAACATGGTAAGAGATGTCGTGACTTTAGAATTTTTCATTTTCTCTGTGCTACAGTGTGGGGGGTTGGGTTAGCTGTATGTTATTCTCATTGGCTGAAATGCGTGGCGTTGAAAATCTGAAGAAATCATTGTGTTTACGTTTTTATTTGCATTTTTCTTCTCATGCATGTTTGTTATGTACGGATGATGTGAGATCACTGGTGCAGCCAGGGAAGAAAAAAATATGCGAAATACAGAGTACAAAAGAACTGTGTACAAAAGTAACCTGAGTATAATTAATCTCTTTATGACTCTGTAAATTTTAAAATCTGTATTTCATATAAAAACATCTGCGATGCGCTCGTCCCTGGATGGTTGGACAATGGATGGATGGGTAGATGGATAGATATATGAATGGATAGAAATACATAAAGGAATTTCACCTCCCCCTCCACTTTCCTTCAGACTCAACTCTGAACGCCCATGTTGTTTCCCCTCAGAGGCAGAGGGTCATGTTGTCACGCTGCATTCAGCTGCTGTTAGGTACCTGGCTTGCGTTCGGGTGGTATGGACGTTGTCAGTGTGTCGGACAGCTCAGCATGTTAACATTTTAGGCCTGAACAATGAATATTTATCATTATCGCAGTGGATCATTTATGCAATGTCCATATCACAGATGGCTGCGATAAAATGAATAAAGTTGTTTGTTAAGTTTGGCTACATCACAGTGTTACTGTGTATCGTACAGCCGGACTTAACATCCTTTTTAATACATGTTATACTGCAATCACTGTTTTTTTGAACGTCATGTAAACACTTAAATTTGACTGGAATCTGCACAAGTATCAGTTTGTGTATTGTGGTGGTAAATTGTTTGAGTCAGCATGTAAATGACTTTATCAGACTATGACCCCTCCATGTGCAATTATGTGAACGTGTAGACTCGCCTCACACTGAGATTTTGCAGTACGGCATAAATACTCGGAGAGCAGAGGAACACTATAGATTCCACATGCATTCATCATATGTTTGCCTTTAATCTCAGTAAGGACATGCAGGAGTTTGTTACCATACTGAGTGCAAATGTGACCGCAGTGAAGATTGTAATGATGCTTTTCTTCTTTTACACTAGGGAAATTTCATATTGAATCGGACACTTATTGACTTTGAAACTTCACGTTTACTGACATGGACACCATCTTTTTCCCAGTCCGAAAGGTGAAAAGGTTGCATCGTATGTCTCATCTGGTAAACCCATTTAACCCCTGAGTTTACAACTTGCAAACTTAGTCGTTTTTTTTGTGGTCACATTATTTCCCAATTTCTTGCAGCACTTGAACGCAGTGTGACTCATTATGAGAGTTAGTCAGGGATGGGGGGGGGGG